>PVJL010010717.1:0-47387 GCA_004026885.1 Lyroderma lyra
GTGTGTGTGTGTGTGTGTGTGTGTGTGTGTGTGTGTGTAGCAATAGGTTAACTGATGAAAGTAGCTAATCTCAGAATTGTGGCCTTTTCTATTTTTAGGTCCTCTTTAGAAAAATTCATGCTTTTCGCATGTATAACATTGCACGCTGGATTTTTGTTTTCAAAAAAATGTGTTCATGAGTCCTGCTCAATCTCAAGATATAGTACAAATGTACCTGAATGAGTGAATTAATCGAACACAGAATAAGAAAAAATTTAACTTTCTGTTTCACACTAATAAAAATATAATCTGTACAATTTTCATATTTTCTGAAAGGATGTAATTGTTGTGATTTTGCAAGTGATATATTTACTTATACTTATTCTGCTCATTGAATTATTTTCTAAGAAAATACATTTGAAATCAAATACATTTCTCCACTTAATATCTTTAGCACTTTTTCATGGATGTAACTAGCACACAATTTTTATTTCGTATTTGAAACATCAGCCACAACCATCTGAAAATTATTAAGAGCTTTAAGAGTAACCATTGTTTTTCTCTTAAGAAAACAATATAAATTTGTCTCTTGTTTAATGGGGGAGATAAAAAGAGCAAGTTATGTTTTTCTCTTTTATTCCTCTCTCTTTCAATGTTCTTTTCTTTCTTCTCATTTTGGTATCTCTTTAACCAAAGTTGTGAGCCAAGGTTGATAGGAACACTTAGCATTTTTAAAGATGTTAATGAACATTTTAGCCCTCTGAGGACATAACAAAAGGGTAAACTAAATTTGCTACAATGTCCTGATGTATGTTGTTTTGATTTAATGATTTAAATCTCAAATCAGAAAGTTGAAAAAAAGTAAAATTATTCTGCAATCACTTTGGTAATGACTTTGTATTTCCTCTCTCTCTCTCTGTCTCCCCTACCTATCTCTATCTCTTTCACTTTCTTTTATCTCCCACCATATGTCATTTTTTTTACCTTGACTACTACCTTTTAAATATGTTAGCATATAAACTTTAATGTACATGTATAGGTATGAACCTTTAGTGCATGAAGATACCCCTCATTGCACTGAATGTGAATGCTATTTTTAGTAAATGTTTGTTCTACTATGAATAAATGTCATCTTGGTATGACAATTGGTGTAGGATTCATTTAGAAAAGACTTTCTGTTACCAATATTAATTCTTTTCTATTCAAACTTCTTAAAAACATGATAAATAGTGTCAAATACTGTAAAAAATAATCTGAAATCTTGCATCTAAAACTGTAGTCTATATTTTAAAAGTCTTGGCGAAATTTCAGAATGAAAAATGCCAACATTAATAGAGATAATACTGTTTTTCATAAAAGAATCACATTGCATGGGTATCCATTCTTCAACTTTATAAGAGCAACAGAAAAATTACTTAAGAATTCTAACAAAGATTTCTGTTCTTTTTTAATATCAGCTAAACAATTTGTAATTTTGATATTTTTATTTGTTTCTCAGCAAAGCTTTGAGAATACCAATTTTATGTTTTCGGTCTTAATTTCTTCTTGAAAACATAAAAACTCTCCAAACTTGTGACCATGTGCCAGATGGAAGACAATATTGTGTAGTACACTGTACATAGAATATTGAAACTTAAAATTAATCAGACATATCTAATCAAAGAGCTCTTATATATTGTACCTACATAGCTATGGAAACATCAAAAAATCATCAAAAAAGCTAATAGAACTAGTGTTGAAAGCTTAGTATCATACAACAACTGGGAATCCCAAGGTTGTAACGTAATTGAAGAACCACCCCCATGAATAGAGTTGAAATGGTCAGACCAGGATTCTTTGAGGAGTTGGAAGTAAATTGCCTAAAGAATACTGAAGTAGTTTCAATACTACCTGTGTTTCTTCTAGTTTTGCCTCCCAAATTGGAATTAGAAACACACATATGTATACTCTTCATAATTTTATATTTAAATTATGGAAAAATTAAGAAGTAATGAAAATTTTTAAATTAAACTTAAGTAGCTGTATTTTAGCAAATAGAATAAATTTGTTGCTGAGTTATTGCTTGTTAAATCATAAAAAATTGGTTGTTATTGTTTATTAACTGTAAGTTTTCTTTATTTGCTTTTTTTAATTCTTGGTGGTTATTCTGACATTGACAACACACATCTTTAGCTTCTCAGAGTCTAATTTCAAATAATATTATAGCACTTTGCATACAATGCAAAAACCTTCCCACATTGTATTTCCAACCACCCCTGCCCTCTCACTCCATCATTTGGGCTGTTTTCATACCTTTCACTTTACATTTTATGTATTTTAATGAAGGCCACAATATGTTGTAAGTATTTTGCTTCAAAAATCCATTGTGTTTTTATGAAGAAATTTAAGAAACAAAATGGCATTTTATATTTGCCCACACATACAAGTATATCATTCTTTTGTAAATATTCAAGTTTTAATCCACTATAATTTTCCTTCAGCATGAAGAACTTCCTTTAATATTTCTTGTATGATGGTCAGCTGGTAGCTGATTCTCTGAGCTCTTTCTGGAAAATGTCTTTGTTTCACCTTCATTTCTGAAGGCTATTTTTGCTGGGCACAGAAATCTAGGTTGAAAGGGACATTTGATCTGTTTTTCAGCACTTTAAAAGTTCTTTGTTGGCTTGCTTTTATTATTCCTGATTAAATGTCAGTCATATTTCTCATCTTGTTTTTTTTTTTATCTTTGGTTGCTTTCAAAAATTTCTCTTTATAACTAATTAGTTCTCAACAGTTTGATTATAATGCACATTGATGTGTTTTTCGCAGTGTTTGTCTTGCTTGGGGTTTGTAGAGTTACTTGGATCTATAGGTTATATTTCATCATCACAGAGGATCATGAGGCATCAAGATATTAATGGTAGTGAGAAACTTCAGAGATAGTGGATGGAATCAGAATTTTCAGAAATAGCATTAGAATCATGGTGGAACTTCCCCGTAGGAGCAGGTTTCACTACAAGAGGGTAACAGTCTTTTCCATGCCCCCTCCTGCTCAATCTTCTGCCCATACCTTCTACAGGTTGGACAGAAGTCGGGGCAAGAGAGCCTAAGAAAATGTTGATTCCTGACACGAATAGCAAAAATGAGAAGGCTGGAAATGGAACTGAGAGCAAATACAGCTGACCCTCCCAGCAGGGTTTCGTTCTGTCTTTATCATTATAAAATTTTTATCACTTAGAAAAACACCCAGGCACATATTTGATGTATGCATGGATGACTGATTGATTGACTGGAAGAATGAATGAATAAAAGATCATTTCTAAACTCAGGTTTTATTATTGAGGAAACTGAAACTCCTATAGGCTTCATAATTTATTCAAAAAGTTTGTAAAGGAACTAGAACTTAAATTTAGGTTCTCTGATTTATATTTCAACACATTAACTGCTTCTGATTTCTGTAAATTGAAGCATATTTTCAATACATACAAGAACTCTCTTTTGAAAGGCACTCTGTAATGAAACTTTTTGTAAAACTAAAAATTCTTTAATTGGATAGATTTATTTTTTCTAAATTTTTGTTAGGGAGATTTTTCACATTTCAGTTTCTCTCCAAACTTTCTGGGCAATTTTTATTGCTAGGGGGTTTTATGTAACAACTCTATTTTTAAAGTACAGAGGATTTCAAAAAGGTGGCTGTTTTTCATTTTGATAAAAGAACACAATGTGAAAGAACGAGCATGGCTTTTGATATCAGATTGGACTACATTCTGATCCAGCATTTGCAAATGAATAACTGTTTGACTTTAGACAAAACATTTAGCTTCTCTGGTCCTTGGTTTCTTCTGTAAATTGGGGATAACTGTATCTCCTCTAATCACTTAGGAGTACTGTAAGAGTGAAATTCAATGATGCACACACTATGCAAATACGTGTGTTACTATTGCTTAGCTGTGAATTACCCTTTCTCCACATCAACATCTATTGTTAAGGACAAAGTCCAGTTCCATGGTTGTGACAGCTGGGCGTGGCTGCAGACAGAAGTAGAGGTTGGAATGTAAGAGGCCACAGCAATAAAGACTTCATTGTCAAATGAGAGCTACTGAAAAGTGTAACACTTAATAGCAGATTAAAGGCGCTGCAAAACATTTATGAGAAGCCATAAGATTGCACCTGAGATAAATTTATTCTATCTTGTATTTCCCAACCTAATGATTATTTTTGTTAATGAGGACAATCAAGGAATTTTTAAGAGGAGACCAGCACCACAGGAAAGGAGAACCGTTGCAATACTTGCAATGTTTATCCTTGGTACCACTAGAACCACAAGTTTTTTTTTAAATAATTTTATTGAGATATAAATAATGTGCCACACAATTTACATATTTAGGTGCAAAGTTCAATGGCTGGCTTTTAGTAGACACAGAGTTGTACATTTACCATGGCAATCAATTTTAGAATATATTATTATCCCACTCAAAAAATACCCTGCATCCTTTAGCAATGACTCCCTAGTTCCCCCAACCTGATCTCCCCAGTTCTGTCTCTATAGATTTGCCTGTTCTGGACATTTCACATTAATGGAATTGTACAATAATGAAGGGTTTTGTATATGGATTCTTTCACTTAGGAGCAGGGATGTGGAGTAGGACGAAATTAAAGACTCGGATTGCAACAATCCTCCTGACACCTCCAACTTTTCCCCTGAATTACGGGCTGCTGACAGTGATTATGAAGAGTTGGATGACTTATCTGTGGGACCAGTTGGGACCTTTGATCTTATACCTTATCCTTGTCATCAATCTAAGACAATATAAAAGAATCATGATGTGCCTGAAGTCCAGGAATTAGACTTCACCACTTCAGGAGAATCAAGTTTGGTAGCTGAGTCTCCAAAGGTAAATAAAATTGAAATTCATTATGCCAAGACTGCAAAAAAAGATGGACATGAAGAAGTGGAAGCAGAGCCTGTGGACTTTGCTGACAGAGTTCTCTAACCAAGCAGACACAGAGGCAAACCGTAGTGACACCAGCAAAGAAGGGAACCCAGTGGAGGTGGCAGATGAGAAAATGGACTTGAAGAAGAGCCTGCCTCCCATCTAGCCCAGAACCTCTCTCCTCCTCTGGCCTGTGCCTGTGTCCTGTGTCTAGCCCATGAGAAGACTCTAATGTTGGAGGGGATGGAGGGGTTTTCTAATGTTTCCGAGAGGCAAGCCGATTGAGTTCACTTGGGAGAAAGCAGAAGCGTGAGGAGGGGGTTCATCACGTTTTCAGTGACCAGGACTTGTCTATCCCAGGTCTCCTCTACTCTGGGGGCCACGGTGCTGTAGAATGTAGCAAGGCTGCAGCCAACTACCAAAGTGCCTACTGGCCTGTTGTTCATCCCTTCTCTCCCTCACAGCCTGGAAACCAGTGCCCTGAAGCTCTGTCCTCAATTCAAGTGACCACCTAGGAGGGAGTAGAAGAGGAGGACACTGCTTCTGATTATGAAACCTTATATCCATTCTATGTTTCCATGTATAGTTTTAGCATCCTGAATAGGTCTGTATTTTCCACACTTTCCTTTTGCAGAAAATAATTTTCCTATAGGCAATTGACCTTAAATAGCTGCCTAATCCGTGTACATAAAATACATTATGTATGCACTTACAAATACAATGCTTAGAAATCAAAGCTTTCTGAATAATAAAAAAATAGTTTTGCCTATTCTGGACAATACACATAAATAAAATTAAATAACACCGCAGTATTTTGTGTTTGGCTTCTTTCAGTTAGCGAAATGTTTTTGAGGTTCTCCATGTTGTAGTATACAGCAGTACTTTATTTCTCTTTATGGCTAAATTTTCTATAATTTTTTATGTATTTTACCTCACTGCTATTTGAACTCCCACTAGATTTATGTATTGTAACATTTGAATAGTTAAGACGAAAAGAGTCGCTGGAGAACATTAATTCAACCATCTAGAAGTCCACACTTCTAGAATGTCTCGTGTTACTTGTCTGCAGAAGACCCA
Organism: Lyroderma lyra; assembly: GCA_004026885.1. Classification (NCBI taxonomy): domain Eukaryota; kingdom Metazoa; phylum Chordata; class Mammalia; order Chiroptera; family Megadermatidae; genus Lyroderma; species Lyroderma lyra. Next base: position 5,970 of record PVJL010010717.1, read on the forward strand.
GGTTCAGACTCTACCCTTTCGTTACGCAAGGCTGGCTTCCTTAAACATTTACTCTAAAATAGTAGTAACTCATTTTTAATAGCACTTAGTCTGTAAAACGTTTTCATATCCTTGAACTCATAATCTGCATACAAAACTGGTTTTGAGAAATAGGTAAGAGAGAGCTAAATACCTGAAGAATGAAATATATTTTCTGACCAAAATCATCAGATAAAAATTAGACATACCCTAAAAGGACTCCCATAATAGCCTTTAGAAATGACAGATAGAAAATGCCTGCTCAGTCTCATTGACTACTTAGGAAATTGTAAATATTGTGATTTTCTGTTCTTACAATCCCTACATATAACAGCTACAAAAACCTACCACAGTCTTCGTGGCAATGAAGAAGTACTTTTGTGCAGACAAAGTGGTTCTGCTTTAGAGCTGTGAATTGCTAAGTCAAAATATGTTTTCTTCTTCTCTCCGCCTAACATGTCATAAATTTCCTGAGGCCTTTTGTGCCTAAGTGACCCAGAGCACATATTTATATGCAATTTCCAAAGTTTAAAAGTCAGTACTTTTAAATATCAGCACTCAAGGAATAGAAGCTGTAGAATCAAATGCTACTGGTCCCGCTGTTAGCCTAAAATGAGTAACCCTAGGGTGAGTAATGGTGAAGTCCTTTCAAACCCAAAGGTTAAAATTTTACTTCCTTTCTTAAACTCCTTTACACCTTTTCTTCAGTGCAATATCTGCGTGACTTATTATGCCATTATTGAACTGCTCTCTGACCTCATTAACATTCTTATCTCTCCTAAAAAAATGTTATAGGTGACCTGTCTGGTTATTGTCTTTGCCACCAAGGACTTTAAAGTTTGACTGCCTTTTCCAAACACACGTAACTTGAAATATCGAAAGCTTACATGACTTAGCTACTTGCCCAAATATACTAGGTTCTCATGTGAGAGATCCATGCAATCTGTTTTCTTTTTCACACTTTATGATTCCTCATGCAGGAAATGGATCAAAGCAGTAACAGTGTTTGAATAAAGAAAAAAGAAAATAACTAAGACATAAAATTCTAGAATGGTGAGATTCAGTAGGACATACAATAGGATATAGATATGGAGAAGAAGTCTGGTTAATTTCAGTGTTTTGATATGTATGAAATTTATTTTGGCAAAGAGAAAATTGGCAGGTTATTATTGTATTCCTGGAGCATTTAGTATAGTAATTATGGGTTTGAAAATGAAATCACTGCACTTTTAAAGATAATAAGAGTGACATAGAAACTGTGAAATTTTATAAAAGCATATATCAATTGAATTTTAAAGTATATCAGGAAGCATAATATGTTCAATAATAGTTTGATGATTGAAGTATTATTGCTTATAATTACATGTTTAATGAGCACTTCATGTTTATCATAATGGCTCATAACTCTGTTTTCCATCCCAAATCTCTCCATTTCTACTCTGAATGAAAGGAAACAACATGATATCTTAAAGAAAATTTAAAGCAGTATTTGGTTTGAGAATTATCTGTCTTGGGGTACTTGGAACTCAACCTAAATATTTTGTTCCATTTTTAGTTTTCTATAAAGGTGTGATGCAAGTCAGTATCTGGGTAGGGTGTCAGGTGGTTTTCTTAGACATTATCCCCCCCACCATACACACACCACTGCATATATATACCTGTGAATACGTGTAAATGTGTATATCTATCTATATCTATATCAACATTTCTACTCTTGGGCCAGCAAAACAAAACAAAAACAGAACAAAACAAAACAAAACAAAAATACCCTACAAAGGAAACATCTGGGTTTCATTTTATTCTGCTCCCCTGGGTAACTGGGTATGGTGAGACCCCTCTTTCTTTTTACAGATGGAAGTTGCATTCAATATCTGCTCTCCACTTCTTCCTCATTAGCAAAACACTGAATTTCAGACAGCCATGCAGTGACTCAAAATAAAGTTTGTATCTATGTTCTTCCCTTGAAGCCAATAGCAGTAATGTATACCATGCCAGAACCTGTTGCTACTTTTTTAAAGGGGCACGCTCCCTCTTTCTCTTGTTTCCTCCTGTTGGTAGGACTGTGCAGGCAGTGGCAGAGAGGAGCAGCTCCCTGAATTTCAAGGTGGGAGCGATGTGTCTCCAGCAGCAGAACAAGAGTTTGAGATTCCTGATGACTTCAGGACTCTCACACCCACCCACATTGGACTACCTAGGGTTGTGCGATAAACAAATCTTCTTCCTTCACCTTTAATTACTCACCAAGTTTGGGTAGTCTTCTTCATAATATTTCATGAGTTGTTTTCTTTATTCTCATGTCTGAATTCAAGTACTCTTAACCTCTCACCTAGGCTTTTGTAAAGATCTCAGAATTACTCTTTCTATCTCTGGTTTCTTTCTTCTGTTATTGTCTTCTACATACTACCAATATTATTTTTACTTAAAAAAGGTGCATCCTAAGATCAGAAGACAGATTAGAAGTATGCGAGGTGACTCTGAAAAAAATGGAATGGATACGATCTCTGTGTCTAGGTTATGTTTGAGTTACTGCTGGCCTGTATGCCATTCCTAACTCTACACAGCATCATACCTGAAATGGGTTTTTAGAAACTCAGCAACCTTGTGATTACTATGACCAGACACTAAGAATAGATGTAGGACATGAGAAGTAAATAATATTTTTCAGCACCCAAAACATTTTCTGCAGAAAGTCATTCCTAACAGTCACCTCTGAAATCATCGTCTTGCTAGAAATGCTCTCTGATGAGTAATCATATTTCATTATTACCTTTGTCTATTCACCTAGACAGATTTTTGCCTATTTCACCTACTTGAACAATTGTATACTTTTCTATAACAACCACAATGTAGCAGTGCATTAAAGAAAATACTGAATAAATATGCTTAATTGAATTAACTATCTCGTAATTGATGGGGAATTAAAATATTTTTGTTTCTGAAGAGAAACTCCTTGGTTAGAGATATTAAATAATTCATGAATCCAGTTGAGTGATGGGGTGGATAACATAGGATTTTGGTTTCTTAACACCTGTGCTTTGTCTGCCAGAGCCAAAAAGTAACTCTGAAGTGAAATAAATGATTTCATTAACTTGACTTGACTTATAGCCTAGATCACACAGAAATATTTTATAATTACGGATGAGAAATAATCATAGCTCGTCCCAAAACTCAAGTGAAGCAAAATCAGATGAAGCAAAATGATCGCTTCAGAGTGAATAAAGACAAAAGTACCACCTTATTTAAATAAAATATCATCTGCATTAACACATGTAATCTACAAGGAGATGGTATTTGAATTATAAATTCTGAGTACTTCATAATGCTTAATCTATTGATTGTAACTATGTTTTAAAATGGTGTTTACTGCCAAGACATTTTCTTATAATCCATTGTCTGCAAATAATTTCCTTATTTAGCTAGTTGCCGCCCTTTTAGTCTGTGAGGTATTTAACATTTAAGTCTTATCAACTTGTTTTTAATGTGCCACATTGGTATGACTGCCTAATACCTCTGAACTATGACAATGGTGTCCTTTTGGAAAAGACCAAGCTATCATTAGAAATGGGTCATGAAACAAAAGTCATTAACTCATTTTAAAAAGGGCAGAGCCCAACAAAGCATTACTGACAAACCTCTTTCCTTGTGTTCATTTGTCTGTATTAAATATCACATTTAATATCTACCTCCATGCATGAGATAACCTTCTGAGCATCTCCCCATGAAAAAACTAAAGCCATTGGAAATTAAATTTACTTTCACATTTTTACGTTAGGCAATTTTAAATAGTAAACTAAGTATTGATAATTTTCAGTAATAAAAAGGAGTCTAGGGTTGCTACTTTGAAAACATCCATGGACTCTTAAAAAGAGGAAAATTCAACTAATAGAGGCAATGATGAAAAAACAGACAGATCAAGAAAATCTTTTATATTATCATTGATGTTGGTTGCAAAAAGATAGCATGAGAAGGATATTTGCATTTTCTTCACGTACCAAATAAAAGGTTTATTAAAATAATGCTAAAATAATAAAAATGATAGGAAATAATTTCTCCTCCCCTACGTGGGTAAACTGCCTGTACTAACCTTTGAAGTTTCATTTTAGAATGAGCTTCTGCCTTCAGCATTCAATTGGGGATTTCGTATAATGAGCAAAGATAATCTGTGCTCTATACATTCCCTTCTTGGAAGGAAACTTTTGCAGTCCGTCTTTACATCTGTTGTCTTCTGCTGTATCTCAGACAATAAAAATCTTTTAAATTTTCTTCTCTCTGGGCTTTCAGCTGCAGATGCCATCACAAAATGAGGCCAACATCAGTTCTGGTTGAGAGCAATGGCTACTCAAACAAAATATCATTTTTCAACTCTCAGAACAGGTAGAAGAAAGGTTATACAGAGCCGAGTTCTGTGTGTCTGTCCTGCAGCATTGGCAGGTTCGGTATTTATAGAAAAACCCCCAAACATTCTGCTTTGTTTTTCTCTTGTTTTACTTACCATGGAGTCTCCTATTATCTCAGATATACCTATAAACAAAATTATAAAAATTCAAATATTTGGGATTATAGGCAAAACAACCTCATTGTCACCTAAAACAAAGAGTGTGCTATTTTATAGGCAAAGTAAAACATAATTGCATCAGTTAAAAAAACAAACAAACATGGGTTTTTGCTTTGATTAATTTTGCCATATTTTATTCTTGATTATAACCTATCTCTTCTTTCTTTCCTTCCTTCCTCATCCATTCTTCCCTTTCTTCCTTTCCTTTCTTTTTTTTTTTTGCTTATTTATCAGTCTAATTTTTTATCTCTTTTTCTTTCCCTGTCCTTTTTACTTAACCCTTTTGCTGCAACGTTTGGATATACCTGAATGGATATTTCTATCCACTGATTGTGGCGTTCCTGTTTATCCCATGAACTCGAAAAAGCTTTTTTCCGTCTACAAGATTTTTTAACATGTTTTCCTGTGGCTTGCATTATCAATAACAAAGATATTTTGTGTGTCATATTGTGTAATATTTCATAATAAATTTTTTATGTCATCAGCGCCATTAGATTCTAATTTATCTATGCTTAAATCCAATTGATGCCACTTCGTATGTTTTGAGTATTTTTTTGCTGAAATTCAATATAATGGTAAATATATTACCATATGACAAAAATTTAAAATAAAAATAATGTTGTTTACATACAAAGCAGCTCAAAATGTTATTATTGAATGTATAAAAGAGTCAAAATATCAACTTTTTACTTTGTGGCTTTTTGACACATTTTGAAAAATAAACTTGAAGTCAATTAACACAAGTCAAATATTTTTAAATCCTTGCTTCTCAGTTATAACAGGTAGAAGATATTCTGTAGCAGATTATATCAGAGCAGTCCAGAGCCCCACATACCCCAAGATAATCACTCCAGAAATGGATCTCACTATTTACTTCTTAGAGCTGCACCATCAAACCCACCTGGTTCCTACCAGTGGGAGTCTTGTCAAGTCCCCTGGCTCTCACAGAAAGTGCAGTTCTGCACCTGCTGATGCTCCCTGGTCCTCCATCTGGACTCTCATGTGTCACCTTTGTTCTGGGGTCCTTCCTGTCTCTACTGTGTTTGATTCTTGATCTGCTTGGGTTGTACTGTTGACTCCTGTCTGTTAGCCCTGTGTGAATTGTAGAGTAAAACACTAAGCTTTCTTTGATTCATATTTTCTTGGTATATATTTTCCATGTTTTTATTTTCAGTCTTTCTGAGTATTTTTTATTTTAGTTTGTCTCTACTAGACAACACATTTTTTCATTCAATTATAAAGTCTTTGTCTTTTAATTAGCAAGCTTACTCTGAATTTTAATTACTGTAATTACTATACAATTAGACCTTATTTCTGCCATCTTAATTCACATTTTCAATTTCAATGTAAATTGTAATTATTACTAAATGAAGATGTATTTGTGCCATCTTGTATTTTTCATTTATTCTTCTCTCTTTATACCTTCCACCCTCCTTTTCTCCTTTCACTAGAGTAGAATTTTCTTTTCCTGGTTTGACATACACATTTTATTTTTGTTTTGTTTGTTGACTTGATCTTAAGATTCATACTTTTTCCTTTTTGTCTTTATTGTAAATATTTCTTAAACTTGTAAATATTTCTACCTTCTTTCTAATACAAGAAAGATGTAATCATGTCCCATATTTCTTTTGTCTTGCCTTTCACTATTCTATTATTATCTAGAATTTAAATTTTGGATTGTCAATATATTTATATTTTTCCATTCTTTTTTTTTTAGAGGTGAAACAAAGAGATAGTTTATTGAAGAGAAAGTACACTCCAAAGAGGTAGGAGAGGGCTCGAGCAAGGAGAGTGGCTCAAGAGCCTATTTTTTCATTCTTACTTTTACTTACCTAACATAAAAATAAGTTTATCTAAGATACTAGTTCATCTTCAGTTACTATTGTTTTTCAATATCTCTTAGTTTTATACTTCAGTTTTATCCTTCAAAGGGTATTTTAAATGAGGACCATTTAATGGTAAATGTTCTGAGACATTTTATATATGAAAATACTTTTATGAAGCCTTGATTTTTAGAAATCAACTATTCTAGTTATATTTTAGGTTCGTGTTTCTTTCTCTTTAATGTTTTAAAAATAATACTACATTGTCTAATTTTTAGTTTGCTAATCTGTATTTTATTTATTTGCAGATGATTTTTTTGTTGAAATTCTTTTAATTTTTCTTTGTCTTTGAATTCTTCGTTCTCATTATAATATCAAGGTGTGAATGTTTTTTTATCTCTCCCATTGGCCCCTTGTAAGTCTTAGCGACCTATCAGTTTGAAGTCTTATTAATACCTCCTGTTTTTCTTTCCTTGTATTCTCTACGTCTTATGGCCTTACATTTATGTATTTTCTATGTCTTTATTCTAACCTGCTCTCCTTAAGAGAGTTTTTAAAACTTATCTTTGAGCTCATTTATTTGCTCTTCAGCTGTATCCATCAAACTATTTATCCTTGCAGTGCTCATGTTGGCTTCCCTGGACTGCATTGGAAGAATTGCCTTGAGCTGCTTATAAAATACACTAACACTAACAATAGCTGATTAGATTAAAAAAAAAAAAGGTTGCAAAAATATCTGATACTATTTTAAGAATTTGTGTTGGGCCACATGTAAAGTCATCCTGGGTTGCAGGTTGGACTGTCTGGTTTATCTCATCTATTGTTTTCTTTATTATCAGCCATCATATTTTCTTATCTAGTATTTTCGTTATATTCTTATGGTTCCTTATTTATTTTTGTAGATATCTTAGTTTATTTTCTTAGCTGTATTTATTTAAAAAATTGGCCTACTTGCTCTAATAATTCTCATTTATAGTGCATATAGGTGTATTTCTTCATGTTTCCCTTATTTTGGCTCATAATCTCATGTAATGTGTATAGAATAGTCAAAGACCAGGCCATACTTTGCACCAGTCTTGGATAAGTTTAAGGAAGAAGGTGGTAATAAGATTAAGTACAGAGAACTGGAGTATCAAATTACTAACTTTAATGGTTTTTCATTAGACAAGCCCTCTGATTACGTTTATGCTTTTAACCTTGAGATGAAGCTCCATCGGTAGAGGGTGATTTTCCATGTTTTTCCATGTATAATGCACATTCAGATTTTGGCCCAAACTTTCAGGGAAAAGTTTTTTTGTTTTAATTTTTTAATTCAAATTTTTATTTGTTTATATTTAGGTACTTGTGTTTTTGTATTATAAAGACATTTTAACATTTGTTTTTGTAACATAACTCTGATATGGAATGGAAACAGAAAGCAACAAAGAAACAAAAACTCATGGACACAATCAATAGTTTTGTGATTACCTGAGGGGAAGAGGGGAAGAGTCATCAAATACATGTTGATGGAAAAAGAACTGGCTCTGAGTGTTGAACACATAATGCAACACATCGATGATGTATTATAGAATTATACACCTGGAACCTATGTAATATTTACTAACCAATGTCACCCCAATATATTTAAAAATAAAAAAAATGATTATGGGATTCAGGGTATTATTTTGCATACAGATATCATTATTGATTTCAAGAGTTCTCGTTATTTTAACTCATAAGCATAAATAAAATAATTAAAACACGTATATACATACAGAATTAGTACTGCATGTATAATGTGCATCGTTATTTTTCCTTTACAAATCAGGGCTAAAAAGTATGCATCATGCAAGCAAAATATGGTAGTCTACCAGCCTTGAAAGTAGTAACTGGGAGGGTAAAGAAAGGGAGAATAAGTCAATAACTTAAAAAAAGAAAATTTCTCACCTTAGCAGGACTTTTGATATAACTTGAGCATACATGTAAAAGAATCTAAGCTGTTGTTAATTTCTGCCACTCAGAGAAAATGAATAAAATAAAAACAATTTAGAAAGGTTTCCTATTCTTTTGTTCTCTTGCTAAAGATTTTAATCATTTTCCATCCCAAGGCATCACTACCCACTTTCCCAACCCACATTAATTTAGGACACTCTTTCATCTACCAGGGGCTTCTTATCTTTCTTTGGTCTTTTTTTCCATCTCTCCTTTCCTTCTTTCTTAACACCTATCTTGTGATAAAGGTTTTGGTTTTTATTCTCAATGTGCAGGTTTGGAGAAGTTATTGGGCCTACCTAAGTTTCCATGGTTAGGAAGAGGAGGAATCTAGACTCAGACGCAGTTCTCCTGAATATAATTTCTTTTGTTATACCACAATTCCTCTACAGCCAAAATGTAAATAAATTATGAAAAGCATGATAGCTAGCAAAGTAATAAAGACAATAGGACAGGGACAAAATTAATCTTCATAATTAATTAGTAATGATTTTACATATGATGGCCATTTTTTAGTATATGGGCATTTATGGATGAATTGGCTATTTGTGTGTCAAAATTGTGGAGAGGAAATTCCTGACTGAAGTAAAGGCAGGGACTAGATAGCAGAGGTGACACAAAGTAGATCACATTTTGGAAAGGCAAATGTCCTAGCTGACTGAAATATGAGAGAAGAAAGAAGTGATTTTGGTACGACTTAAAGGCTAGACTGGAACCAGATTATAAAGAATTGAAATTTTGCACTTTTCTCCATAAACCAATAGTTCTCAGCCCTGGCTAAACATCAGAATCAACTTTACAGCTTTTTGGACATGCCCATGCCCTGGCAACACTCCCAGAGATTGTGTTCATTAGCTCTTAGGAGCATGCGCATCTGCATTATTTTAAAACTTCTCTATTGATTCCATTGTATAGACACAGTAGAGAATCAGTGTCATAATGATTTAAGTGTGGTTCTTTCAATGTGTGGTCTGCTGACAGTGTACTAGTCTTCAAACTTTTACCATCCATGATGATAAATTGAAAGTGAGAATATGATACTGTATAACAATTTGACAGAGTAATTTTTTAGTGAAATGTAGTTGACATACAATATTATATTAATTACAGGTGCATAGCATAGTGGTTCTATATTTATGTATCTTACAAAATGATCAACATAATGCCTAGTAATTATCTGTCAACATACAAAGTTATGCAATATTATTGACTGTATATTCTCTAGGCTTTACATTACATCCAGTGGCTTATTTATTTTGTGACTGCAAATATGTATCTCTTAGTACCCTTTACCTGTTCTATCCATCCCTTTACCTGTTCTAGCCATCCCTCACTCACCTCCCCTAGGGCAAACATCAGTTTGTTCTCTGTGTCTATGAGTTCATTTGGTTTTATTTGCTGATTTGTTTAATTTTTAAAATTTCACATATAAGTGAGATCATATGGCATTTGTTTTCTCTCTCTGGCACATTTCACTCAGCATAATAACCTTTAGGTTCCTCCATGTTGTAAATGGCAAGATTTCATTGATGGAATAATTTTACATCTGTTAAAACACCTAACTTAAAAAGTTGTGTTGTATTTTGTATCTCTTTTTATTCTTGTATAATTCATTATGTTGTATTTTACAAAGGTATTTTTTGTGTGAGTTGGAACTTATAAACAAAAATAAAACTGATACTTGAGCACAGATATTTTAAAAAGTATAGCTCTAAGCTACAGAGGCTTTTGTGAATAAAAAATGATGTTGTAAAAGTGATGCTATTTTAATATTAATATGGCTATGGTGGCACATTGAAGAGATAAAAATGAGGAACAGCTAGAAGTCTGCATGTTATGACATATTTGGATTCAGTTATGACAACTGTAATAAAAAAAATAAAAATATAAAAATAAAATTAGAAACTGTCAACAGGTAAAATTTGGAATAAAAGAAAAGATAACATTTAAAATTTTTCTGATATTTCTTGCCTGAGAGACTGAGAAAAACTAAGTGCTATTATTAAGAGATGTGTGGATATCAGTAAGAAACTTTGGGGAGGGAAGTAGAGTAGGAGTGGGGAGTGGAAATAATAATTTTAGCTTTAGGCGTACTGAGTTTAAGATGTTCGAAGTAATCGCTTCTCGGCCTTTTGACTAAGATCAAGTGAAGATGTTTGAAGTAAATCAAATGGAAATGTCCCGAAGGCAGCTGAAAATGTTGGGTGGAACTTGTTAGAGATGTAGAAGTTGGGAATAATAATTGTTGTGGCTATTAAAAATATTTAACAACCAGTGGAGCAACATGTTGACAAGCCTGAATACACAGCAGCCACAAACACATGGATAACTTCCAACCTAGTGCTTGCCAGCTGGTTTACCAGCTCTGGATTCAGGTATGAGAGTTGGGGTGGGGGTAGTGGGGGTCAGGCCATTGGATCTCCGAGGAGAAAATGACAGAGATAAATGAATGGGTTTGAGAAAAACTCTTAAAGACCATCCATACTTTGCAAATTTGAAGTGAAGAGGAGGAAGGGGGATATTGAAAAGATAGCAAAAGTCAGAAAAAGAAGAAATTTCAAGAGAAGAGAAAAAGATGATAAATGTTGAATTTTATAGAGAAATTAAGGACAATAGGAAGTGAGATAAATCATTTAGATTTAGTGAACAGAAATAAACAGAAAAATTTGAAGAAATCAGTTTTAGTAGAACAGAAATAATTTAGGATGTAGAGCAATAAATATTAATATTTGGTTTAAAAAATGGATCCAGCAAATATAAATTGTTCTCTAATGAATGTTACAAATGGAACAAAAGGAAAAGAAGGAATTATAGTTTTTTAAAAAAAGAAAAGAGGAAAAGGCATATTTGAAAAGTGAATTGCTGAGAATTTTCCAGAATTGATGAAAGACATCAATTCATAGATACAAGAATCCCAAGAAAATCCCAAACAAAAAATCTATATCTCAATGCATTTCACTGAAATTGTAGAATAGCAAGTATAAAAAAAATGATAAAAACAGCCAGCGGAACTAGACACATCATGGGTAAAACACTGCATAAACTAAAAACATATTTCTCAATAAGAACAATGAAAGCTAAAAAAATAGAATTACATTCTCAAAATACTAAGCGGAAACTTAGAAATCTACATCTAGTGAAAAGTCATCAATATGAATGAAGGTAAAATAAAAACTTTTCAGAACAGACAGCTTACCACTCATAAATAAATAAATAAATAAATAATCCTGGTAAGGAAAAATGATCCCAGTTGGAAAATTATGATACTGAAAAAAAAAAAAAAAAGAGTGACAAAAACATAGAAAGGTAAATATACATTACCTACATAAACTATCATTTTATCTTGTGAACTTTAAAATATAGAAAAAAAATTCAATAAGTGACAGAAGCATGTAAGTCATAAAGGGATAAAGGCAGTTGAAAAAAAAGAGAGTATGGAGAGGCCAGGACTCGTCAATGTTCTAGAATGGACATCATTACCACAGTTGAGTTGAGGAGCAAGTGAAGCTGATAGGAGACAAATGCCCGAAAGAAGGAAATATCTATGTCACCTTGAAAGTGAACAGAAGTCCTGTTTTTATTAAAAGAAGAAACAATGAGGAAGAATGTATTAACCTTCCAGCATAAGGAAGGGCTATCACATATATTAACTAATTTAATTTAGGCGATGATTAGGCATTTGCTTCATTTTGTGGATGATCATACTGACTGGTGTGGGGTGAGGAGCCTGTCTTAACTCAGAGTAAGCTACGAAGTTGGAGTGGGTGCCCCATTGCACTATCACCACTCTCGAAGGTCTATTGCACTGCGGGGAAACATTCATGTTTGCCATCTTATATATGGCGGCCCCTATTTCTCCTGGGTCCCAAGGAAAGTAGAGGCACAGGAGTCAGGAAAAAACATGTCTGAGACTTGGATCATTTATCAGAATACCCCATTTTCTGTAATCCATTCATCATCTTGATGAATGACTTTTCCTCCAAGATAATATTTATTTCTGTGAAGTGCTCATTTATAGACTCGTTATTTCTGTGAAGTGCTCATTTATAGACTCGTATTGTCTCGTTATTTTCCCCTTCCTGTGATAGCATGAGTGTTGGTAATCTTTTTTGCTCCCCTCCTTTCTCCTTGTCTCTTAGAATTTAAAAACCTTTTTTCTTTTATCCTATAGTCATTTGCTTCATGTTTATTCTCTTCCTCCCTCCTTCTCTAGCTTCCTTCCCCGGGCAGATGAGCCTTTGCTGCTATTTGTAAGAACTGATATTTAACCATAAGCTGAGGGCATTAGTTCACAATATCTACAAGTTCCCAGAAATTTACTAGAAATTTGCCTACAATTAAATGACACTTTATTTCTTGACACAGTAGATATTGCTGTTGGCCGAGCTCAGTCTAGCAGACAAGCAGGATTTTAAATGACCACTGCTAGTCCCTCTCTGATGGACATAGCTCACTCAGTATACCAGTAACATAAAAATCCATTTCTTATTATCTTAACAGCCCATCAGTGATTGATCCACACTGTTCTTACATAAGAAAGAAAAAAGGCAAAAAGCATATGTTCATTAAAAGAGGTAAGGCATGGAGATACACCTTCATAAATATTTTCAGAGTGTAATGTTTTAATTATACTGAGGTTGGACCTTCAAACTAAAACTCATAATCTAATTAAGGAAGTCCATCATACAGACAGAACATAAAGCAACACGCAATTAACATTTCCTAAAAATGAAACCAATGCAAGAACATTTTGTCTTACTAATTATTATACTAATGACTCTACCTAATATAGCAATGCCTTTGGATTAAAAAGAAAATGTTCTTTAAAGACCTTCCTCTAAATTGTAATACACTTATATTCCTCCCACTGTAACTGCTTGTAATGGACATAAAAGTGAGAATTATAAAGAACTCTTAATTCATGGATGTTATAAAATATAGATGACAAAAGTCTAGCTCTGAATGCTCCCACAAGAACAGTTTGCAGCAATCGTATTACAAAGAATTTTAAGGATAGCACTTTGATCATTCTTTTCCATTCATCTCCATGTGCTTCAAAGAATTGTCTTGGAGAGGGCTAAAAGCCAATGTTTCTGAATTCCCAAACATAGGTTGGCTCTTGGTACCCAATATTGCACCTACTATAGTGCCATGAGCTCACTAACCCTTCAGGAAGCATTGTTTCTGAACATGGTGGTGTGTATTTTCCTAACAGTACATGTTATAGTCTATAATCATTCTGAAAGTTGATGAATTTCATGTAAGTGCAGGTGTTCAAAGCTTCAAAAGTAAAGATTAAAAATGAATAAAGTGAAAAGGAACTTAAGGGATTTCCTAATCCAATTATTTTTATTTCATAGGACTCTAATATGCAGAGAGGTAAAAGGCTGTGACCACATCTACACAGCGGGGAACCAAATTAACTCTATTGAATCCTAGACCTTTGGAGTTCTAAAGACCTGGTTTTAAATCAAACATATCCTGACATGGTAACTTATTTTTTGTTTGTTTGTTTGTTTGTTTGTTTTAATGGCTGCTTTGTATTCAAGTTAAGTAATAATAACCACTTCTCTATTGTTGAATATTTAGAGTGTTTCTGCTTTGTGGTTATGATAAACAGTGTAATTTGTACAGTTTTAAAGTGGGATTACTTCAGACTCGATTTCCCTGAAGTCCAAAAATGATAGTTATCATATCCCAAAATGAAGTTTAAGAAACCATGAAGAACTTGTATGCAAATGGTCCAGAGGGCTTGGAGATTAGGGGAAGAGAAATAGAATTTTGGAAAGAACTATCATGAGCTATGACATCTCCCCCACCCCGTGGACAAGTATGAGAGTGTTTTCTCGTCACCTCAAGCTTACAATGGTGGTCGTGGACCTTGAGATCCAGTGTCCTGGTCTGACTCAGACATGAAACATCTAAAATACAAGAGTCTATCATGGGCAAAAAGAGGCCACTACGTTGTTGGCAAAGGCTATGTGAGGATTATCTTAAATGAGATAGACTGCCAGATGCCTCAGAGTTTAGCAAAATGACCAGCAACGTGTCATTAAAAATGCTTCACCAACATCCAGTAAGAGAACTCTAGAAGTAAGAGGGTCTTGGGTCAGATTGAATACCTGCCTAGCCCAAGGAATGCCTACGTCTTACAAAAATATCAGTCGACTAAGACATATACGTGTCTTATGAAGTGAAGGGTGGTGTGTGCAGGATGGAGAGGAAAGCTAGGTGTGCAGACATTTCCCTTTATAGGATTGAGACTGGGGGAGAAGAGAAATAAAATTGGATAAATATAAAGTTGTAATTACTTTACTAGAATACACAAATTAATTTCTAAAATGTAATTTATAAATCATTTTGCATTTGGTTTTGGAAAGTATTGGTAAGACTTTTCATTACCTAAGAATGACTAAGAATCATAGGACCTGAGTTAAGTGTCCTCTAAGAATTTGGGGAGTATTAGTCCCACAGGATTGTTTTAACACTGAGCAGCTGTTACGTTGTTACGTGACTTCACCCCGTGAGTCTTCTCTTTCCAATGTATCATTTAGTCAATAATAAAGATTATTTTGCAATTAGATTTGAATTCTCTTGATGCATCTCTTTTGGGTAAATTCTCACAAATAAGATTGCTGAAGATTTTATGTAGATACCATAATTTACTTAATTAAACCCTTTTAAGAGCACTCTGGTTTTTCTTCATTGTTTTATCATGATCAATTGCACTGAAATGAATGTAATTTTATATCATAGATTTCTCATATTTTGGATTATTTACTTAAAATAAATACCCATAAGTGAGGTTTAAGGTTCAATTTGGTGTGCATTATTTTTACTCTTAACTTGTACAGAAATTACCTTGTTTTCTTGTGTTTTGCTTCATTGCACTTTGCAGATACTGTGTTTATTTTACAATTAGAGTTTTGTAGAAACCTTGAGTCAAGCTAGCCTATCTGCACCATTTGTCCAACAGCTTCATTTCTTTGTGTCACATTTTGGTAATGTATGTATATTGCTTGTCTAGACATACTTCTATTTCATACTTAATACACTACAGAATAGTGTAAACATAACTTTTATATGCACTGGGAAACAAAAAATGTGTGATATTCACTTTATTGAGGTAGTCTGGAAAAGAGCCTGGAATGTCTTTGAGGTAGGACTGTATTACCAAACTGCTCTCTAAAGAGATTGCACCACCTTTGTTATGAACTCTGCTTTATTATTATAGAATTAAATGATATTAATTTAAAAGCAAAATTAATACATATAAAATGATATCTATTTTTTAAAGTTGAATTTCTAATTACTATACAATATTCTCCCATATAGTTACCATTTACAATTTCTCCTCTGTGGAATACTTTAACTTTTGACCAATTCATCTTAATGACATTATGTGATTATAGGGTTTTCATGAGTCACACCAGGCTCTCCAGTTGCATTTATATCAGAAGGAAGAAAAGGAATATTGCAGGGGTAAGATAGTCATAAATATTTGTAAAATTGCCATTGCCCAGGTTCTCTTTGCCCAAAGGCATTAGCATTTAATACTTAGTGAAAGACAGTGGAATTCTTAGGAAGAACTATTTGAGAAAGAACTAATTTCCTTCCTTTTGTAAAAGAGATAGTATTTATAGATATAATTTAGAGCAAAAAAATTTAAAAAAGGAAAATTTTCACATTTCTTGTAACATGCTTCTGATAAATTTTAGCAATCTTAGAATTATTGGCTTCTTTTCACAGTAGGACATTGACTATCTTCTTACCCAAACTAAAGTGAAGTTTTACTATGAAAGAACACTAACTAAACAGAACAAAAAAATTAATCGGTAGTTATTAGAAAGTCTGCTTTGTTAAGGATACTTTTGGTGCTGATTATTAAATATAACTTTGCATTTTTCTGAAAGTTATGATATATTTTGTACCTAAACAAGAGGCACTTTCAGGAAAACATTCAAATATTGAAACTTCAAATATTAAAAACCCAAGTCACATAGAAAAATGCCAAATTGCAGAGAGGATAGATAATGGTAGGCACAAAAAATGGTTAGAAAACTATTTCACAACAATACCCAACCAGCATAGATATTTACTTGTAGAAACTGTGAAGCAGAAACATATGTTATCAAAATCAGTGATATTTACCAAACACTTGAATCTTAGATAATGATATACCTCTACCCAAAGGAAGTTTGCAATCATGTCTATATGACAGCTGCCAAATTGGCCTGGGAGGAAACTTGGCTGATGTGATTTACAGCAGTTTATCCATTTATTTTAAGCAAATAGCAAGAACAAGAAATACCAAATTCAATATATATGATTGCAAAGAGCGATTTAGATTGATCAAATCTTCTGCTCAGGGCTGCTCGTGGTTCTCTAACTTTGGGCTAAGAAACAATCAAGAAGTCTTTGACTTTAACTGGTACAGAGTTTGGGTTGTAAGATGCCAGTACCCTAACAGATAGCTTCTGCCATTTTTCTCAGGGGCACCTGAGAAAGGTCAGAAATAGGGAAAAGTAGTTTTTACTCCTTGATCATTTTTTTATTCCCATGAACTTCTCCATTTTTTAATCTAGTATTGCCGATGGTGGTTCTACCTCTTTACCTAATCTCTTTGAAACTCACTTCACACTCTGACCTGGCATAATCATTATGAGTCTCATAGATAAGAATTCTAAAGACTTATTTAACAAAATTCACCCTCTTGAATTCTTATGCACTGTTGGTGGGGATGTAAATGGGTGCAGCCACTATGAAAAAGAGTATGGCGATTCCTCGAAAAATTAAAAATAGAACTACCTTAGGATCCAGAAATTGCACTTCTGAATATATATCCAAAAGAAAGAAAACCACTGTCTTGAAAAGATATCTGCACCTCCACGTTGCAGCATTATTTAAGATAGCCAACGTATAGAAACAACCTAAGTGCCAATTGACAGATCAATGAATAAAGAAAATGTGAGATATAGATATAGATATAGATTTAAAAAAATGGAATGTTATTCAGACATAAAAATGAAGAAAATTCTGTCACTATGACAATGTAAATGAAACTTGAGGGCATAATATTGAGTGAAACAATTTAGACTGAAAAAGACAAATACTGTATGATCTCACTTATATGTGGCATGTTTAAAAAAAATCCAAACTTGTAGATACAGAGAACAATTGCTGGATGCCAGAGGTAGAGGCTGGGAGGCCAGAGAAATGTGTGAAGGTGGTTAAAAAATATGAACTCCCAGTTACAAGACAAATAAGTTCTGGAGATATAATATACAGCATGGTGATTGTTATTAAATGCTGTATTGTACATTTCAAAGTTGCTAACAGAGTAGACCTTAAAAGACTCATCGCAAGAAAAAAACTGTAGCTATATAAAGTGATGGATGTTAACTAAACTTACTGTGCTATTTTGCAATATGTACACATACCAAATTGTTGTTATACATCTTAAATTAATACAGTGTTATATGTCAATTATACCTCAATAAAACTGAGTGGGATAGATTCACCCTCTTTTCTCAATACAAACAAAAACAAACAAACAGACTGGCAAACAAATAAGACAACTAATTAGCAAACAAATTGTAGAAGACAATTTCTTGACAAAGGGTAGATACAGTAATATTTAATCTGTGTCATACTTGGTAGCAAACATTAGAAGCACTGTTATTAAATACTCCAGCACCAAGACATAAATACTCTATCACCAGTGTCACTCTTCAGTACTGTATTGGAAGCCCTGCCAAATAAAATACATGATGAATATATAAGTGATAGAACTATTGGAAAAGCAAAGAGAAATTCTACCTAGAAAAGCCATGAAAATCAATTGACAAACTGATAAGTAACTTCAGCCAGCTCACCACACAACATAAAAGCAGACAAAAATAAAAAACATCACCAATAGCCCATTTGAAAATATAAGTAAAAATGCCTCCTTACACTAGCAACACATGTGTTAAATTAGTTAAGAATAAACTTTATGACAAAAGTGTAAGTCATATAAAATTAGCACCATAAAATGATATTTAAGAAAGGGGTAACAAATGAACCCACACCCTGTGCCTGGTTAAATGAGTTCAGTGTAATAGAGATGTCTATTCTTCATGAATTCATCAATTCGATTTAATTCAAGTGAAAATGTAGCTGTTTCCCACGTAACTTGACAAGCAGATTCTAGGTTTTACCTGGAATGAATTTTGAAAACATAGACAAAGGAATATAGACAAATGTATACATTACATATTAGACAAATTCCAAGAAGTTTTTGAGGAAGGGCAGGGCTGGAAGGTAGGGTAAGGAACTGGTCCCTAAAAATATAAACAGCTAGTTGGCTGCATTTGGCTGTATGAGGGAGGAGTCTGTGCAGAGTACGGCCTAATGCTGATCCTGGATCCAACGTGGTAGGTCTGCCTCTATCTATCTCAATTTCTATAGATGTAAATATATAGATATCAATATAGGTAGATGGACATATATTTAAAAAGCACTATGATGTAAGAATGATTTTTATTTACATTTTTTAATTGTTAAACTTATTGAGGTGACATTTGTTAGCAAGAATTACATAGGTGTCAGGCATACAATTCTACAGTGCATTGTCTACTTGTTGTATAATAAGTTCACCACCTAATGTGACTTCTCTTTCCATCACCTTATATCTAGCTCCCCCTCCTTCATCTCCCACCCGCTCTTCCCCTTCTCCCGTCCCCTCCCAACTTGTCCCCAAAAAAACATTAAACTATTGATCGTTTTTCTTTTTTATTGTGCCTCAGTCAAAATTTTTTCTTTCTCCTCTTGATAAGTACCACTGTCAAGTTCAACTCTTTGGACCTCAGCATGACGTCATCTTTTCTTAATCTGTCATCAGTTAATACACAGTAAGCAATTATAGTGTTTCAAGAAGAGTGGACTCCAATATTATTAGATGAAGAGTGATAATGTTAAGCAGCATTAGTCCCTTAGAAATGCCCATGTTTCTTTGCAAAGATGATCCAATCTGCAGGGCTCCCTGCACACAGACTCCCCCCCTGCCCTTGAGGAGGTGGAGTCTTTCCCTCCCTTTTTATCTGGGCTGTCCAAGTGACTGGCTTTGACCACTAAAGTGCAATAAGCATGTCTCTGTGCAGGCTTCTGAGCCTGGGCTTCAAGAAGCCTTGCAAGTCCTGCCCTTGTTCTCTTGGACCCCTGCAGCCACCGTGCTGTGAAGACGTCCCAAAAGATCTCAGGGAGGAAGAAGCCAGTCACTCCTGCTATCCCAAATGACACTCCAAATGTGGGAGTGAGACCCTCTTAGGTCATTAATCCCAACTGAGCCTCAGGCTGAGTGCAGCCACAAGAATGAGACCAGTAGAAACCAGCAGAATAGCCCACTCAACTCACAGAAATAAATAAACTGCAGCTGCATTAAGTAAAAAAACAAAACAAAACATATATATGTATATATATAAAGCATTTTGTAAGTTGTAGTAGTGATTCAATTAATACTTAATTGTTTCAAGGGCAATTTGTTATAAGAAAAGAAAAAACAATAAGCACAACAGAATTAAAAAACGCAAAAATGGCTCTATGCTTACAAAACCACCTTGAGGATGATGAGGACAGTCTTTCAAACTAGTAGAAAAAGCATGAATGGGGAAACTCAATAAATAGGGTTTGAAAACTTATTATCTTATGTGGTAAAAATCAATTAATAGCTCATATATACCCCAAATTGAATACAAATAATATTATCAGGAAAAGTATAGAATAAGTTTTTAGAATATGCAAGGCGTTATATAAGCAATAAAAGATGGAAACAATAAGAAAACATTGACAAAAATGGCTACATAAAACATAAAGATCTGCATATGTGTTTTTAAAGTACCATAAGCAGAACTGGGAAACAGCTTGGGGAAAAAAAACACTGACTCTATGACATGTACACATTAGATGTCTCATCTAATAATTGTGCCTTGGGTAAGAAACTGGATGCTGTGTTTGTCTGATTGTCTGAGTTTGTACCCAGCTTTGCCATCTTCTGTGACTTGGGCGTATTCTCCCAGCTCTGTGGCTCTCAGTTCCCTCATCTGTAAAAGGGGACAACCCTACCAAGCCTGGACTGATTAAATGAGTTCATTTCTATAAAGTGCTTAAAACAGTGCCTGGACTCAGTAACCATTAGTTGTTATTATTATATACAGCAAAAATATAACATCCAGAATATTTTAATATGTTAAGAACTAAAATTAACTTGCAAAAGTACAAACAATGCAATTTCCAAGTGAGTAAAATATAAAGACAGATAATTCACAGGAGAAGAAATATGAATAGCCTATAGATTCTGGGAGATAGGCATATGCATTATAGGTGGAAGGATTGTAGGAAAAGAATTTATCAGGGTTGAATTTTATTATGTGTGTATTAAATGAATTATATGCAACAAGCTTGTCCAACCTGCAGCCTACAGGCTGCATGAGGCCCAGGACAGCTTTGAAGGTGGTCCAACAGGAATTTGTATACTTTCTTAAAACATTATAAAAATTATGCATGGACTGTTTTTTAGTTCATCAGCTATTGTTAGTGTTAGTGCATTTTGTGAGTGGCCCAAGAAAACTTTTCTTCTACCAATGTGGCCCAGGAAAGTCAAAAGTTTGGATACCCCTGATTTACTATGAGAATTTGTTTATTTATTGATTGTGAAATTTTAATATTTAATAAAAATATTGAGAGCTGGCATATAGGAAATCCTCAATAAATAATCACTGTTATTGTAGATAAGAATGTAATGATCAATCTTGACATTATGTTCTAGTCTCTTGTTCTCAATGTACCAAAAGTCAATCCATTTTTCTGCCAACAAGAATGCCACTGTTTGTTCTAAACACAAATTTTTCAAACCATTTTCTTACAAGTAAAATGTGAAAAATAATATCAACTAGATAGTCCATCACCAAATAGGATTTATTTGGAAAAAGGAAAAACTAAGCAAAAGGCCACAACCTAGTACATGCAGGAGCAGACCCAGCAAGCCCTGTGCACATAATGGCCTCTGTTCTAAGATGGTGGGTATACAAGAGTGCTGTCAGGAAAAATCCAGTCATAAAAGCCTCTATTTTTCATAGGACATGAATGGATACTTTCCAGACACCCCTTGTATATCAGGGAGACAGGAAACATACAGTTTTATGAAAAGAAGTTAGGTGGGCTCATAAATTGCCATGAGCTTAACTCCTCCCATAGACGTCCCAGCTTGATCTGTTTCCTTAAAGGCCCGGTTCAGCTTTATCAGGTGAAAACTTGCATAGTTTCCAAATGACCAGTGATAGCTGTCTGGATTCATTGGAATTGAGAGAAAAGCCTCAATACTTTGCTTTAACTTCAATAGATTCGACCTAACACAGAGCTCGGTATTTGCAAAGAATTGTATACTTTCAAATATAAAGAGCAAGAAGGTAATTCACATTTTAAGGATTGTGTCATTTTTATTTATTCATGTTTTGTTTATTTTTTTAACTGGATCATGTTAATATGCTCTGTCTGTATAGCTAACAGAAAAGTAACTTACTTGAGAAAGACAAAAATAAATTGCCACAAGTTTTTAATTTTCATTGTTAAAAATATGATATAGTTAATGCTGCTCTGAGGCCTCTGAAAACAGGTTCTGCAAAAATCAAATTATTTCTAGATAAAATGTCAAATTTTCTATGACAGGTTTATATCACAGAAGCATCAGTAACATTGGGACTGTCCTTCAGCTCATGTAATAGAAATCACAATCTTTTTTTGGTCTGTCCTTCAATAATAAATGTAAGGTCAACAGTTTCATATACTGTACTTAATGTAATGGTTGTATCCATTTTATCCTTTTCTCATCTAATGATAATTCTTATTCATTTGAGTTATGTGGAATAGATGGAGTCAGGCCAATCATAAACTCCCTTGACTGTAGTTATGAAATATGCTCAACTTTATAATAATGAAAAGCCATACCTGGGTATCCTCCACTTAGAAGTTAACTTCTTTAAGTAAATTAGGATTGTCCTTGACAAATGGTTAAGAACCTCACTAAATGAAATGTATAATTAGATTTACACTGCCATATTTGTATTTCTCTACGCCTCAATTTGTTCATTTTAAGAATGAGATTGGATTAAATATTCTAATTCTATCTTCCAGTTGAAAAAAAAATCTAAATCTAAATATGGGCTTTTTTTATAGAAATCATTCCATATAAAATTAGACCAATTGTAAATAAATAAAGAAGTAAATAAAATATAGATTGATCCGTGATGAAATTCCAGAACAGATTATTAAAGATGTGTTCCTTTAATACTTCACAAATAAAAGTAAAATAATCTTAATAATAATAACAATAATGATTTAGCAAGGGTTGCATAAGAAATTTCCTCAAACAATAGTTTGCTTACTTATTTTAAGCAGAGTAATTGTATTCATCAATGAAGAAAATGCTGGAAATATTACAAGTCTTCAGGTGGTTATCAAATTATTTGAAGATTTTTAACATGAAGATTGAAAAATATAGACAGTGAAGTCTTCTTGTGGCTTGTGACAAAAAATTGATCATTGATTAATTATCAAGTCGAAGTTGATTATCAAATTAAAGGATTAATTATTGATTTATTTTGTTTTTTCCCTAACTTTTTTGCCCATGGTCCTGACACAGTTTACATTCTTTAAATAAATAACTTGAAGATATTAAGAATATTGAATTTATAAATAATTTAAATCAAGGCAACATGATTAACTGTGTGCCCAGTGATAAAACCATCATTCCAAAAGTATAAGTATTCAAAATGATGAGATTAAAACAATGAGATGAAATGTAGAAAAAATAAAGAAAAATCTTGCCTACCAGTTAAACAAAAAAACAAAACAAACAAAACTTAGGTTGTCAATAGTCCCTGAAAATAAGACAATATTTTATTAGCAGAGAACAAGTTCAGTATCTATCAGAAGAGTGACTGGCTACCCTTCCTTCTTCCAAAACTACTGTAATTGAAACCATTCCAAAACTACTGCAATTTAAACTAAGCTACTAGTGTTCAAAACACACAAGGAGAGAGGGAGAGAGAGAGACACTTGTTTGGTTAGTCTACATCTGGAAATCTATGTTGAGTTCTGGTTACCATATTTAGTAGGTAATGATAATCTTTTTAGTCCTGGTTACCGTATTTAAAAATATATTAGAGATACTTGTAGACCAAAGGTAATATTAAATATGGTAACTCTACTGGAAATGCTGTCACAAAAATTTCTAACCTAGAAATGTAAGACGTGTGCATTTGTGTCCACATTTATGCTTTTTGGACAGAATGTAAAGGGATGCCGTAACTATACAAATATTTATTAGGACTCTCTTTTGGGAAACAAGTTTTTTTTTACTTTTACTTCTTTTTATTTCTTTTGTTTTTCAAATACATACTTAACAAAGAAATATTAGCACTCTTCTTCACAGCGACCATTTTTATAAGCAGTAGAAGACGGAAGTGACAAGAAGAGATACATAAACTTAATCACAATAAAGCAAAACACTCCAACAGCATCCATGCTCCTCCAGGTTTGTTCATCTTGTATATTCAGTGTAAAGTTTATTGGCAGATGTACAGTAGATACTCAATACATACTGGTTAGATGACTAAATAATGAAAGAATGAATAAGTAATTACGGAGTGATTGACTTGTGAGGTCCCAGCCACTAGAAATATCCCAGTCAAGGCTGGATGGCTATCTATCAGGGACCTCAGAAAACAGATTTCTGCAAGAAGTTGGTGGGCCTACATGACCTCTAACATGTCTTTTAAATGTAAAACGATTTACGAGAGCAATAAAATGATTATTTTCTATAATTCTGATTATTATCATAATTTCAAATTAGAATTTATTCTAAGAAGTTTAAGAAACAAACTATCTTGTCTATCAAGGGGAGAGAGAGTGATATAAAAAATGTAAAGAAGGTTAAGATTTCTGACAAGTAAAATTTTAGTGAAGCATTTCTGCATATATAAGTATATTATGGCAATTCAAGTTTATGTGCAAAATTAGGATGCCCTTCAGAAAAGAAATATTTAATTTGAATAGCAATGCACTATTCTACTTTTGTCATGATCTACTAAATCCTTTCTACAGCTTTGGCAATATACATAGCAATTAAATTACAACATTTTAAAACCCTATTTGGGCATTTTGTTTGGGATCCTAGTTTACCCACATAGGTTTAATACATTTTAAAGTGAAATTAAGTTTGTTTGTTTGTTTGTTTTTTCCTAGAGAAGTGACTGCTGTGAATAACTGGCTACTTATATTTCAGACTTGTTTTAATTTATTCCTTATAAATATTTTAATATTATGTTACATTCTATTAGTTTTATTTTTTTAATAGAATTTTGGTTAAAGTATTTGAAATAAATAATGTTAAATAAAAAAATGAGCAATATTTCAGATATTGTTAGATAAACAGGATTATCTAACTTAGATAAACAAAGGCATTTTTTAAAGTACATTATTGAGATGATGTACGGGTTTAGATATGCAGAGGATAACAACTTTATGTTAAAAATTAAAAATTATTAACCTGAGATGTTTTACAAGAGCATAATTATGTAAAATAAAAGACTGAACTAACACACACACACATACATTTTAATAAGATTTGACTATAACCAATATGGTATTATAAAAGACATTTTAACTAATCATCTGTGGCTTAATACTCTTATCAGGGATATATAGGCATAAATGTCTAGTAGTTCAACCTCCATGAATGCACAATATTTTGATCCATATTTTATATTGTCATTACTTCAACACTTCATTGAAGCAGAATAAAATCTCTCAATTTTGAAAAAAGCAATGTACAGCTTTCGAACCAATAAAAAAAGGGAAGCTACTCAAGCAGCACACTGGTTAGTGATTTTTCATTAAAAAAAAAACAAAACCAAAATGGACAAAATATGCTTCTTTGTTGACAATGATTTATGCATCAAAATAGAAGATAGTGTAAATGAATATCTTCTTAATCGACATTCTACCTTGCTATTAACAAGAAAACTTTATTCTGCTTTCATAGCAATTAGTAGGAGACAGTTCTTTAAAAAAGCAGGTAATAATGATAAATTGTGCTAAAACTATCTTTTATTATGAATGTATTATGAAATTTCTGATATTTGTGAAAGAAAGAATAAAGGCATTCTCTTTTGCAAGAGTAAGATAGCTTAGACATCAACATTCCTCTTTGTTTAAAGTTGAGCTACCGTATTTTGCCCTGTATAATGCGCACTTTTTTGCCCGAATTGGCAAGGGAAGAATAAGGATGCGCATTATACAGAGGTAGTACTAATTCTGTATCTATGTTATGTTTTTAATTCTTTTATTTATGCTTATGAGTTAAAAGTTAGCTCTGGAAATCAACAATCATATCCATATGCAAAATAACACCCTAGAATATGGTCATTGGTTTTTATATATTAAAAATTTTACACATAAAATTTCTTGTACCTGTGTCTGTTCTTGTGTTTTGTAATTACTTGTTACATAAAATTTATTGCACCATAATATGTTAAATAATGCATGTTACAATTCTTTTATAATACAACAAAGTACCTAAATATAAACAAATAAAAATTTGAATTAAAATTAAAAAGTTTTTCCCTTAAAAGTTTGGGCCAAAAACATGGGTGCACATTATACATGGCAAAATACAGCAATTTAAATAAATGGACCATGGTATAAAAATATTATTTTAAGGACTCAGCATTAGTACTTTAACTTTCAAAGTGGGATTCCTTAAACTGTTTAATACCATGAGCTAGCTTTAATGCCTTGAACTTGTCCTATTAGTACGAGAACATGATATGAAAAGAAAAGACAAGAAATTGTCAAACAATAGAAAATTTAATTTTGAAAGTAATATGGTGATCACCAAAATAAGGTTATAAACACTACTAAACACAAGATATATATTTCTATATACCAGCTACTGAAATTCTAAATTATTTGTGTATATGCTACTGTCATTTGACAACTTAAATCTGAATGCAAAAGATGATTTGATTTGGCCACTATCAGGGCACTAATCAAGGTTTAATACACAGTTCAGTCAAACTTTAATCCTGCTTACCTATTCCTTCATAGACTTGATGGGTCTTCATTTAACATCACTCACGATCAGAAGGAGGAAAAAATAAATCAATTCTCTTTACTGGTTTGTTTCGCACATGACCGATGGCTTGAGGTTTTCTTGGGAGATCAAAGAAAAGGAAATAATGTCACACCAAAAGTATTTATAATGAGTAATGTTAGTATAATGAGCACCAAAGGAAGCAGTAAAAATTGGCTGCTTGTAAAGTGTTGCCCAGTTTTCCAGTGTGAACATATCACAGTTTGCTTCTGAAGAGTAGGGATTGCTGACCACAGAGGGAAAGGGATGTGGGAATATCGGCTCTCTTCCTGAGCACACTACGTACGCACCCTGAGATGCAAGCCAACTCGTGGGCCTCTCTACCACCCTGCCTCCTTACCTCTCTCTCTAGACTTGTTGAAGACTTGACTGCCAATTCTGAGACTGCATTCCTGGGGTGTCCTGCTCCTACCTGCTACCCTTTGGGCTAAATAACATTCCTGCTCTTCAGTCACAGAGCAGTTCCTTCCACAAAATTAACATGCCAACACAGCATGCCTGAGGCTTCCGGTGTGCTCGTAGCTAAACTGAAAACTATTTGAGGATGAAAAGGAAGACTTTGAAGCTCTTGATGCTACATTCAGCATTGAACATTTATTTTGGCAAAACAACCATTTGAAATTTGTCTACTCTTCAATTTAGAAGCAACTCTGATGATATAGTATTTTAATGAGTTACAAATTCAAAAACAGAAAATCACTTGTTTTTTCTCGAAAGTTCTGGTGAAAGGGGCATTGGCTGTTCGGGATTTTCTTTTCTGTTATGTGATATATGAATTGTTCTTGCTTCATTTGATGTAAATGCATGAAATGCCAACAAAGCCATTCCTTTATTTCCAGAATTTGCAAAACCCACAAACTTCCCTGCTGAAAGGTGGGCTCCCACAGGAATTCACATAATTCTGTAGCATGCCATTAGCTTTAAATGGCAACTCCAAATACTTTCTTAAAATACCCTGATGTGATCTACATTTGTGGTAACCTTGTACTTAAAGTGCTGGTCCAGTGAGAAATATAAATATATACTTAATAATAACTTGCTAGTTTGAAAATGAATGCTTTACATATGTGACATTGGATATATCAAGGAGCTGTCTTGTTTGAACACAAAACAAATTATAAAAGTGAATGCAGTATTTCAGGTAACTAGATAGCGTCAGCTTTTAGTATTATAAATTTCAGCTTACAAAGCTGAAATAAATCACATAGCATTTAGAGTACTGCAGTTTATTATTAGGGCAACAGAGGAAAGGTTTTGCTTGTAGGATCAAAGTATGTCTAAGGGGCATAGTGTAAGATAGTTCTGCCAGGAAATGATTTCAATAGCCTTTAGAAATGACACTGCACATGTGATTCATAAAATATGAAGTCTATAGCAAGCACAATGACTCATTTTATATTATGTGTTCTGTAATTTGAAATCCCAGAACCTGCTATTTTTAAGTTATTACTTATAATATGACATTGTAAAACTTCCCCACAGGTTAATTTTCAACTTATATGAGGGTTGTCTGGAAAGTATCCAGCCACGTAATACAAAAAAGACAGGCATTTACGCCTGGATTTTTCTGGACAGCCCTTGTATAATACATGATTTCCTTCATGTAGATCATAGAGCATTCAATTTACAGTTTGCAGTTAAAGATATTGGTATGACTAGCATGTTGCTTTTAAGAGAAAAAAAGCATCCACCATCATCAAAGCAAGTTTTTTTTTCTTTCTTTTAAAGGAGAAATAATCACTATGGTAAACATAATGACTCTTTTTACTTTAAAAAAATCAATTCCACTTTTTTGAGATTACGACAGCTTTGCCTATTATGTGATTCCTCTACTCTCAAATTTTTCTTTTCTATTTTGGATATTGCACATCATTTTTTCAAATAACCATAACTGGGCAGAGTGGCTTGAATCATTGTATTTTTTATTTGTTTATTTTGAATTTTATATGGTTACATTTCTATCACCTTGTCCCTCATACTAGATGATTGCTAGTAGATAACTCAGTTGTCTGTTATGTGTGTGTGAGTGTGTGTGTGTGTGTGTGTGTGTGTATAGTCATCTGATATTTAAATTAACCAGTCTGATTTTTTAAAAGTAATTTGCTAGATTGTCATTTGTGTGAAGAAATAAAGTCAGTTTTTTACAACTCCTGAAATATTTCTTAGATTCTAGTCACTTATTATATAGCAACAACAACAAGAAGTATAGCTATTATTCCGGGATCTTGGCTTCATAATTAGAGGAGTTTCTAAATTGGACTTGTTACTTTATCTTAATAATCTACATTGCCCATAAATATTTTCAGTGTTTTTAGTCCTAATCACTATTCATTTTTCATTTGTGGAATGCAAATTAACTTAGTTATTCAAGAAAACAAACTACCCTTCATTTATTTTTATGTTATTTTGTGCATATTTTAATAATATTTTGTCAACTGACCCAAATAATTTTATCTTTTCATGTTACAATTTTATTAAATGTACTATAATTATGCTTCACTGTAAAGTATATAACAATAATTTAGGGTGTTATAACTAATTTACAGTCATTATTCAAAAATATTTTTTCAATCAAAGAGAAAAAACAAGATAGCACAAGTTTTCTAAAAATATTGCTTTGGGTAACACGGCCATTTTAACTATGTTGATTCTTCCAATCCATGAACACAGAGTATCTTTCCATTTTTTTGCATCTTCTTTAATTTTTTTTAAATAATGTGTTACAGTTTTCAGTGTATAGGTTCTTCACATCCTTTGTTAAGTTATTCCTAGACATTTTATTTCTTTTGTTGCAATTGCAAAAGGATTTATGATTCCTTTTTCTCAAATTTTCTTGTTAGTATATAGGAATGCAATGAGTTTTTGTACATTGATTTTTTTTACCCTGCAACTTTACTGTATTTTTTTTATTGTTCCTAATAGTTTTTTGTTGTTGTTGTTGTTGGTGGTGGTGGTGGTGGAGTCTTTAGGAGTTTTTATATAAAGAATCGTGTCATCTGCAAGAAGTGACGATTTAACTTCTTCATTTCCAATTTGAATGCCTTTTACTTCTTTCTCTCGCCTATTGCTCTGGCTAGGATTTCCAATACTATGTTGAATAACAGTGATAACAGGGGGCATCCTTTTATTTTTCCTGATTTTAGAGGAAAAGCTTTAAGTGTTTCACCATTAAATATATTAGCTGAGAATTTGTCATATATGGCCTTTATGATGTTGAGGTACTTTCCTACTATACCATTTTATTAAGTGTTGTAATCATGAAGAGATGTTGTAGCTTGTCAAATGCTTTTTCTGCATCCAATGATATAATTATATGATTTCGCCTTTTATTTTGTTCAAGTGGTGTATGACATACGTCAATTTGTATATGTTGAAACATCCTTCTGTCTCTGGAATGAACCCTGGAATGTGATCCTGATGCATAATGCAATCTTTTAAATGTGTTATTGTGTTCAGTTTGCTAGTATTTTCTTTAGAATTTTTGCATCTGCATTCATCAGAGATGTTGGTCTGTAGTGTGTGTGTGTGTGTGTGTGTGTGTGTGTGTGATGTTTCCAAGTTTTGGTGGATGGATAATGTTGGCTTCATAATATGAGTTGGAAAGTATTGCCTCTTCTTCAATTTTTTGGAAGAGTTTGAGGAGGACGGGTTTAATTCCTCCTTGAATGTTTTGCAAACTTCACTAGTGAAGCTGTCTGGTCTTAGACTTTTGCTTTGGAGAAAATTTTGGATAATTATTTTGATTTTCTTACTGATGATCCATCTATTTATATTTTCCAGTTCTTTGTGATTCAGTGTAAGAAGGTTATGTATCTTTAAGAACTTGTTTATTTTTACTATGGTATTAAATCTGGTGGCATATAGTCCTTCACAGTATTCATGAATAATCCTTTGCATTTCTGTGGCATCTGTCATAACTTATTTTTCATTTCTGATTTTGTTTATTTGTGTTTTATATTTTTTTCTTTAGTAATTCTAGTCAAGGGTTTGTCAATTTTATTACTCTTTTGAAGAACCAGCTCTTTGTCACATTATTTTTTTCTGTTGTCTTTTTATTCTCTATTTCATTTACTTCTGCTCTAATTTTTATTATTTCCTTTTTTCTTCTGACTTTGGGTTTCATTTGTTTTTCCTCTTTCTAGTTCTTAAAGCAATGTTAAGTTGTTTATTTGTAATTTTTCTTATTTCTTCAAAGAAGCTTATAATGATATCATATTTCCTCTTAATACTGCTTTTGCCACATCCCAATAATTTTGATACAATGTATTTTTATTCTCATTTGATTTTATGTATATTTTTATCTCTCCTTCTATTTCTGCTTTGATTGAGTCATTCTTTAGTACCACGTTGGTTAATCTCCATGTATTTATGATTTTTCGCCCTTTCTTTTTACAGTGGATCTACAATTTCAAAGCATTGTGGTCAGAGGACATGCTTGCCAAGATTATGACAGCTTACTGAGTTTGTGCAGTGATGCCCATGTAAGCCCACGGTGGCAAGTTTGCAAACTTAATTGTCACATTTTTGGTCTGATGACAGCTCTGATGGCCATTCCAGAAAAAGAGTTCGAAAATTGCTTTGAAGGGTGGACTAGGTTTTGGCATTGATGCATAGCTTCCCAAGTGGAATATTTCAAAGGTGACCATAGTGATACTCAGCAATGAGGTATGTAGCACTTTTTCTAGGATGAGTTCACAAAATTAATTGTCCGACCTCATGTGGTTGCATTTCGTTTTCTGATACTGTCTTCTATTCTGTGCTTTTTATTGCTGAGTTCAGTCTATTTGCTTTTAAGGTGATTATTGATGCATGAGGATTTCCTATAGCCATTTCATTGTTTGGTTACTGGTAGCCCAGTGTCTCCATTGTTTCTTTGTGTTTGTGTCCTATTATTTTAGTTTGGTGGTATTCCATAAATTTTTCCTCTGTTTTTCTTTGTCTTTTTTTATGTTATATGTCTCACTTCTGGCTTTTTTTAAATGGTTACCATTAAATTTATGTAAAAGAAAGTTTTATATATACAGGAGTCCTTTTTTCAGCATACATCTTATTTCTTTTTCTCTTTGCAAATTCAGACCTTTACTTTCTCCCCTTTTATGATTTTGTTGTTGCAAATTGTTCCTATTTATGCCATGAGTTCATTTCAGAGTTGCAATAGCAAATTGTCTTCTATTTTTTTTTATGTTTTTTTATCTTCTTTACCATTTATGTTTTGTTTAAGTATATAGTGCCCTTTTCTGTGTAGGAGTTGCCGTTTCCTGCTTCTGCTATCTGTTAGTAATCTTGCTTATAGTTTTGTATCCTGCTGTCTTTTTGTATTAGGTAGAATAACTTCCTTCAGTACTTCCAGTCATGCAGGCCTTGTGGTGGAAAATTTCCACAGTTTCTGTGAATCTGGAAAAGTCTTTATTCCTCCTTCGTATAAAGGATAACTTTGTAGGGTATATTATTCTTGCCTGGTACTTTCTCTCTTTCAATAGCTTGAGTATTTGATTCCACTTCCTCCTGACCTGTACAGTTTCTGTTAAAAATGTCTGATGACAATCTAATGGGCTTTCTTTTGTAGGTTACTGTTTCCTTTTTCCTGACTGCCTTGAAGATTCTTTCTTTGTCATTAATGTTTGACAACTTCAATATAATATGATGTTGAGAATGCTTGTTGAGATGGAGATAATTAGGTGTTTTGTTTGCTTCTTGGATTTGAGGATCCAGTTCTATCAGTTTGGGAAGTTATCCTAAAATGTTTGTTTGATTAGGCTCTCTGTGCCCTTCTCCTACTCTTCTCCTATGGTATACCCATTATTTGTACGCTGCTCTTTCTGATGGAGTCAGATAGCTCTTGTAGAGTTCTTTTATTTTTTTAATTCTCAAGTTTCTCTCATCTTCCATTGGCATCCTTTTTAGATTTCTATCTTCGAGATCACTAATTCTTTCCTCCATCTTGCCAACTCTATTACCTAAGCTGGACGTTCTTTCTTCCTCTCTTATGTTGTATTCTTCAACTCCAGAATTTGTATTTGGATCTTTTTTAAAATTTCTATCTCTTTGGTAAAAGAGTCATTTTAGTCATTGTCTCTATTTCTGAGTTCATTATACTGCCTGTGTTTGTTGAGATATATTAGAACTGCAGTCTTGAATTCTCTGTCATTTAAGTCACGTATTTCCATGTTTTAATATTATTTTTTGGAGATTTTTCATTTTCTTTCTGAGCTAACGTGTCACATTGATTATTCAAAGCAACGATTAAATGTTTCTTCTTGGGCATTTATGGGAATAAATTCCACAGCAGGTTTATGTGAAGAGGCCTTTCTTTTGCTTTCCAATAGGTGGCATTGAAACTTTTATTTATCTGTTTGTTTGTTTTTTGCCTTCTTCTGGCTTCTCACGTGGCAGGAAATGTCCTGGGGAGATAAGCTTCTCCTTTGTCTCAGGGTACCATCTCCATAGGAAGATGTGATAGGTAAAGGGGTTCTGAGTCCCTAAAATTCCAGTGTCACCCCTGCAGCCAGATGCAGAAGTGTGTACCTCCATAGATCTAGGTGTTCCTGCTGGAATCAGACACAAAAGGTGGTCATGTGGTGGGCTGGACAAAAAGGCTAGTGTGCTTGTGGCTCTCTTCTCTTCTGAGAAATGGCAATGCTAAAGCACAGCTGCCTCACCCCTATAGCTCTTCCTTGGTCACTGAAATTAGTCACACTGTGTTTCTGCTACTCATAAACTGTCTCTCCAGTTCTCATGGTTGTAGATATTTTGCTCTTTAATCCGACACTGTTACCATTTTCTTTTGTGGGGGCCCTTGCAACACTGGTAGGGTGTCAGTGAGGCGAACTCTGGAGAGTAGTGGGAGGCAGCCACACTCAGTGGCTTTGTTTTCTGCCTGGCACAGAGGGCAGCTAGCCCACAGTTATTGCACTTCTGTATTTAATCTTTGCCCTCAAGTCTCTGCCCTGAGATCTATCAGTTCAGCCTTATTATATGTTGATCCCCCAGGCATTATTGCTGGGGCCACAGAGAGTGCACCTGCAGTTTCAATTTTCCCCTCTCCTGGGACAGCAGTGAGTTCCAGGCTGCATCCACAGCCCCTATCTCTGCATTTCTCTATTTCCTCTTCCCCTGTTTGCCCAGTTCATCCACCTTCAAATGTTTCAATGCATGGATCTCTCAGACATGTTTTTGTGTTGCATAAGAAATTCTTTCTTGAATTATAGCTGTTCAAGTTGTAACTTCAAGGGGAAAGTTCAAGGAGCACCTCTCACACTACCACGTTTCTGATGGCACTATAACTGAATGTTTAAAATGAAATACTATTTTTTTAGGATTACTTTTGATGTGAGTTTATCAAACATGTCTGCCTGAATATGATTTGTTTTCTATAATTACAAATTACTAAAGAATGGGATCAAAATATTTTTAAAGTCCTTTTACAGCAAACTTTAAGTCCTGAATACAAAACTCTTTTTATTTAATTAAGTGAATAGACATTCTGATTTGGGGTAAGAGGTGCACATTTACTTTAAGAAATGTGTACTGTGTATCTTATCAATGCAAAACCCTCTCTTTCCTCTGTGCATCCACAGTAAAATTAGGGAAACAAATCAATGACAGAAAACTGTCCAAAGTTTTTATTCATTCTGGAATGGTCTGCTTTTGTAATTCCCAGGCTGCTCTTCATATAATCACAGGGTCTGTGCTAATCCGAACTGCAGTTTGAGATAAATGCCAGTAGATGGAAGTGTTGTGCACATAAGAAACCCGTTCTGGGACTTTCCCACAGAGGTATGCCATTAACTACAGAAGACTCCAGAACCTGTCTGAAAAAACATCTTGTTTGTCAACGCAAAGGAAATAGATCAATCAAGTCAACATAAGTGAAGAAAACTATACTTGGAAACCGAAAGACAGTGTTAAAGAAGAAAAATCCTCTTTTAAAGTTTTGTTTTCTTTCTTTCTTTTTTTTTTTTTCTTGTATGTGGGTAGTTCCCTGGCTGGGAATTGAACCCAGGCCGCAGCATTGACACAGCGCCAGTGCCGAAGCCTTAAGCCACTACACCACCAGGGAACTCCCTTCTTTCTTTCTCATACTGTTCATGAGTGTGAGTTTAAATTGCCATTTCATTTTATGAACTCTGCATTTGCCTTGCAAGCCCCAAGTTTAGGCTTGGTGGAGTCCTGCAGTAGACACTGAAGGTATTTTTAGTGTTCAGAAGCTGGAATATAATCTCTTAAAATTTCCATAAAACCACTGAATTGATGGTTCTTATTGAAGAAGGGCTTCACTAAAGGCAAAGTAAATTTGGATTCACTTGAGTCTCATCACTGAGGCTCAACAATCACTACCCTTATCCTCAGTAGACCTCTTCCTACCTTACAAAGTCCAAAACAGACAGTTTCCCTTTTCCTCTCTTGACCTTATTTCAGGATCAGGACAATAAAAGAGAAGCAACTGGTTCTCAGTTTTTCCAGGTGGCCCCAGGAGCCCTTCCCCTTCAAGATAACCTATTGCCACTCCCGTTTGGTGGCATTCTCTTTCTCTGGTGTATTAATAGTCAAACTGATTTAAAAAACAAAAAACAAAAACAAAAACAAAAAAACACCAGCAATGATTCAGAACTATTTGCTCTTCCCCATTAATTAGTTTTATAAATTTACTTCAATATGAAACAATGTAGACCATATAATTATTAACTATCTTATTACAAAGATAGTGCTAAGATGTCTTTCTATCTGTAACTTCCATGCTTGTATGAGGCTGTGGCAGCAGACATTTCTTAATCAGAAGCCACTTGACTAAGAACAAATTAGGGTCTGTGCTCCTGGAGGATTGGCTTTATGTCAAATGTTATTTCTGCATTAAACAAGCTTGCCTTAACAAAAGAAGCTCACTCTTTTACTATCCTATTTAACCACATTTTAATATCTTAAATGAACATATAATATGTTAAATAATGAAATGGTGACTACCCTAGAAAGTGGGAGGAAATTTATTCAAGTTAAGAACTTTATGGAAATTTCATAGAATGAATATAAGTCCTGAAATTAAAATGCAGAAATCACTAGTGTAAGAGGTCAGACAATTAATTTCATGAACTCATCCTAGAAAAAGTGCTACATACCTTATTGCTGAAAATAAGTACTGTCACCTTCGAAGTACTCTCCTTGGGAAGCTATGCACCAATGCCCATACCTAGTCCATCAAAGCAATTTTGGAACTCTTTTTCTGGAATGGCCATCTGAGCTGTCATCATGCCCCAAATCTGACAATTAAGTTTGTGAACTTTCCACCTTGTGCTTACTTTGGTAGCACTGTACAAACAACTCGGTAGGGAATTCTTTGAAGTAAATAAAATATTTACAATGACTCAGAGTGAGTTCCAATGAAGGAAATTATTCTTCTAGCATTTGGCATATATGTGTATCTTGATACCAAGATAGCTAATGGCCACATAAGAGGATTAACATTAGCTTAGAGTTGGATGGATTTTCACTTGGGTTGGTCTTAAGAAGTAGCTGGTGCACAAAAA
Source organism: Lyroderma lyra (assembly GCA_004026885.1). Taxonomy (NCBI): domain Eukaryota; kingdom Metazoa; phylum Chordata; class Mammalia; order Chiroptera; family Megadermatidae; genus Lyroderma; species Lyroderma lyra. Next base: position 42,048 of record PVJL010010717.1, read on the forward strand.
GTGGGAATGATGGATGAAAGACCGGGAGAATAGCTCTTGGTTTTGGTTTTAACACTTCTACTGACTGCTGCACTGAGTTCTGCCATAAAGGCAGCTTCTTACCTTCCCTCTTGGCTGGGAAGAGGCTTAAACAATTGCTTGCAGTGTAATGAGGGGCAAGTATCAAAGTTAAAGACTAGGGGGTGGATATCATCTAGAAAATAAGAAGGTAAAGAAAGTTTCTCTTGAAAATAAATATGTGACTGTGTGTGCTTTTAAAATGCATATATATTTTAATTTTGTCTTAAATTTATTTCTTTACAAACTTATTTGATGAAAAATGCCTTTTCTACATGTAAGGCCTCTTAAATGTCTTTGTAAGAGGTCATATTCTGAGAACTTATTTTATTTTTCTGAGATTTTTATATTTTACTTAAACATTTCTTCGAACATTTCATTATAAAATTTTAGTCTTCCTCAACTATAAAATTATTTATGTCATTCAAAGTTATCAAATCATATATACAATGGTAATATTAAAATGTTAAATTAATAAAATATAAAAACTGAACACTATATACTATTTTTGTTGCAAACTCATAATAGACTAAAATTCTTTAAAATTTAGATTCATAATTTCTTTGCTTCTTGTGTTTGCAAAATTACGTAAAAATGTACCCTGTATTTATTTTATTTCAAGTTTGTTTTATAACAGCTTTTTTCCTGATTTTATATTAGGAGATTAGCAACTCCAAATGTGATATTTATTTCAGCAGGACTAAGAGATTATTTTTGTGAGCTGGAATAAATGGAAACAGTGATAGTTATATTAAGGAGGCACTTTTGCAAATACAAAACTTCTTTGACACACTGTCAAAATATTATTGCTTTATTTTACTTTGTATAAAAGTTTTCTTGAATATTTTTTATCTACTGTTTTAGGTGGGAAGGTAAGCTTTTTTTCTTTTATTTCTAGTTTTGCTTGTTACTGAAAAAAAAAAAAAAAAGAAAAGGAAGGAAAGATTGCTGCATGGGCAGTTGTGGAATTATTTGCTTATGTTTCCATTAACTACAACCCTGGAGAAGAATTTCTAAAGGCTTGGTGAAAGCGCAAGGGAGTTGTACAAACAAAGTCCTTATATTAATAATCGGGAAATCTGTTTAAACTGCTGTCAAATTTCTTAATTGATATGAAAATTCAATTGGGTTCTCAGGAACCTTTGTGAGCTTCTTTAAAGACATTCTTATGTTAAAAAAAATGTTAAAAATCAGAAGTTGGAGAGAAGAATGAGGAAGTAATTAGGTTGTGTCTTTGATGCAGAGCAAACCAAGTAGCTAATAATTTTATTGATAAGAGTGAATCAGCACAGAAGGATTGAAAGAAAATATCTACTGAAAGTATATTCGACTTTTTAAAGTATTTAAACTTATACAGCAACAGGTACCTGAGTGTTGATTTCAAAGAAAAATGAATGAGGCCAAATTGTAGCTGAGGTGATCCTGCCTTCCAGATTTTTTAACAACACGGCTGTGCAACGTGAGTGGATGACGGGTGGTAATTCTGTCAGAAAGGTGGTGTCTTCATTTATCTGTCGTTTGTTTCTGGTGTTGGGTCACCCGGGCCCTGATCTGCCTCCGGCATTGTGTGTCCAGACCTTCTCTATTCACATTCTCTCAACTAACCCTGAGAGAATGAACTAAGACATAGTTTGGGTAATTTCACAAGGCAATTTCAACTTTGTAAGTTGGTTCAATTTATTTCCTTGTAGGAGAACATTAACATTCTAGATTCTAAGGGAAAGTGTCATTTGAAGGTGTGTAAAGGAAGATGAGATGTGGAGAGGCAAGAAAAAAGAATTATTTTGTGAAAATAGAAAAGCCTATTTTAAGCAGATAATTTAATTTTTTTTTCAAAAGAAATACATGGACAGATTACTGTAGCAGAATCACAAACAAGGTAATGTGATTTAAAACTAGTTTGCAAAATGTGTCATGGAAAAATCGAGTGATATACAACTCCAGAGATCAAGCTCGCACTTTGCATGCTTTCAAAACTCGTAGATCTTCTGTTTGTGGGTTTCTTGGCTCCTAACTAAGATGTCAGAGCAGAGTGGCAGTAATATTATTGTTGAGGAAATGTAGTTATGGTGACAGAACAGATAAATGGACCACATTGGAGGGGTTTATTCATCTTTGTAACCATGGTACTAAAGAAAGATTCAGTACCGGTGGTTGACTTATTTATGCCCTACCAGAAAAGGTGCTTTGGCTGCAGATTTCTCATTGAGAAGAAACATGATCCTTTAGAAAATTTGCCACCAATTACTTAGTCTCCAGTTTCAATCTATCAATTGAATGATCTGTCCATACTTGTAATAATGTATTGCTACTCTAGTCAGCACTTGGCAATTTTGCAATCTTGTGTCCTTTTTAAATCCTGAAAATAAAGTTGCAACATTCTTACTTTGTAAGGACTTTAATTCCTAAATTTCTATATACCAAAATTTTCTGTCTAATAAATATTTAGCAAAAGAGATATTGTTGCGATAAATTAGTATTTGATTCTTTTTTCCGTTTTAGTATTGTGTTTAATTTTCTTTAAAAAGTACGTATGTAAGATGATGTACTTGTAGAATTGTACACCTGGAACCTATATAATTCTTGCTAACCAATGTCACCCCACTAAATCTAACAATAAAAAATTTTTTATTTTAAAAACATACATATATATAAAAGGATGTAGGCCTTTGGATGCTGGCTAAGTGAGATCATTAAATCCTCTTCAAAAGAAGCAACTAGGAAGCTAAACAAAATTGACAAAAATATTCATTTCTGTTCTAGAATGGACCATCTTACAAAAATTTGACAGGCATTAATAATTTTAAAGCTGCTGAACTTCTAGTAAGAAGAGTACGACCAATGTCATTTGGGCCTGGGCCTGCTCCCATTTCCCCCCAAGTGGGGCAAGCTGTAGGGGCTGGCAGGTTTTCTGCTGTGGTTTGAGGGGGTTCCTTAGATTGGGAGCAAGGATGATACCCCCATCTAACCATGTTGTTGACAGGTCTGAGAGGACTGACAGCTCTAATTTGGGGATAGGGCCAGATAGGAAATATTTTGTGTTTTGTAGGCCACATGCAGTATCTGTTTTGCATCTTCCTCCTCCTCCTCCTCCTCCTTTTCTTTTCATCATTTAAAAAAAATATAAAAACAGTTTTTACTACACAGGTTACACAGAAACAAGCCCAAAGCTAGATTTGAATCATGGACTCTAGTTTGCCTCTACTACCCTGTTAGCCTGTGATCGGCACAAGCAGTGGGAAGTCTACAGGCACAATGGACACCAGAGAGATTCATATTAACTGAATGCAGCTTGCTGGTGCTGAAGTTGGAAAAGCAGGATGTGAGATGTGAAAAGGTATTAACAACAACAGTGAAAGCCAGAACAGTCTTGGCAATGACTTGACCTCTGAGTGTGCTCCTTTACCCACACACAGATAGAATGGCAGAGGAAGAAAGTTTTCCTAAAACTAAAGGAAATATAATGGAATATTATCAACAAATTTTCTTAAACAAATTAGGCAACTTAAATGTAATAAACAGAGACTTAATACAAACACAAATCACCAAAGCCAGGTCAAGAAGAAATAGCAAATCTGAAAAGAACTATGAGAAATACAGAAATTGAGGAATTAGATTTTTTTCCACAAGGAAAAGCCTAGGTTCAGTGGACTCAATGATGAATTCTATCAAATATTTACAGAGAAAATAACATCAATTCATTACTTAGTATTTTTTTTTGAAATATAGTAGAGGAGGTAACAAGTTCGATTTAATGAGGTTATTATTACCCTGATAGTTAAGCCAAAGACATCACAACAGAAAAAATAAAACAAAACAAAACAAACAAAAAAACAGACCAATATTCTTTATTAACATGGTGTAAAAATTCCTAATAAAATATTAATAAAGTGAAGCAAAGCCAGCAAAATATAAAAAGGATTATACACCATAACTAAGTGGGGTTTATCCCAGAAATATAAGGTTAGTCTCACATCCAAAAGCTAATTTAATGTAATATATTAATACTATTAAAGTCATAAAGGACAAAAAACCTACATGATCTCCTCAATAGATGCAGAAAAAGAATTTGACAAAATGTAAGACTTATTCATGATTAAAAAAAAATAAAACTAGAAATAGAAGGGAACTTTTTCAAATGGACAAATGGAATTTACGAGAATACTACAGACAACATCATATTTAATGACATAAGACTTAAAAGTTTTGTCTAGCATCAATAGCAAGGCAAGAATATTCACTAATTCTATTCACAATTATATTGGCTTTTCTAGCAAGTTCAAGACATCAACAAAAATGAAACCACCAATCAACTAATCAATCAATTAATTGATTAAATGCATCTACATTAGAAATAAAGTAAAACTGTTTTTATTTAAAAAGTAAATAATACTATATGTAGACAATCCCAAGGAAATCATTAAAAAAAAATCTACTAAAGCTAATCAGTGAGTTTAAGAAGGTCTTGGGATATAAGATCAATGTATAAAAATCAATTGTATATCTGTATCTAGCAATTAAAAACATAAACTGAAAAAACCAATTTTATTCATGCTTGTATAAAACTATGAAATATAAAAGGACTGTGCAGATGAAATTAAGGGTATAAACTTTGAGATGGAGAGGTTATTTTAGATTATTTCGGTGGGCTTATTCTAATGACATGAGTCCGCAAATGTGAAAGAAGAAGGCAGAAGAGTGTGTCAGGATGAGGCAACATAAAAATAATTTGATCCTTCATTTCTGGCTTGAAGAGAAAGGAAAAGACCTTCAAGCCAAGGATGATGACAGCTGGGAATGGCCCTCAGCTAACAGTCAGTAAAAAAAAAAAAAAAAAAAAAAATGGGGGTCTTATTTCTATAACCATAATGAATTGAATTCTGCCAAGAAACTGAATGAGATTGCCCAGAAAGGAAGAGAGCTAGGGGACATTTTCATTTTAGCATGATGAGACCCATACCAGACTCCTCATCTACAGAACTGTAAGATAATAAATTTGTGTAATTTCAAACATCTGAGTTTGGGATAATTTTGTTAAGGAACTAATATCAAGGTAATATACAATGGGAGAAAAATATAAAATAAATTATAAAAGGATTTATGTGCACTATATTAAGGGAGACTAAAACAAAGAAAAAAAGATGAAAAGATGGATAGCATCCAGTTTTAAACAAGGATTATTTAATTTTCTAGAAGAGTGTACCTGTTTTGATTTTGCTAATTTTATTTAATTAAGATTCCAGGTTCTGTGAAGCAACATGTTACTTTGGTATGTTTCTTTTC
>PVJL010010718.1:0-18184 GCA_004026885.1 Lyroderma lyra
TTCTGACCTACAAGAGGGTAATTCCATGTTTTCAGTTATCTTTTTATAGTTGAATCCTCTGTGAACTCCAGACACCCTCCCTGCCCCTTCTATCCCAATACTGCCTAGGTTCTACCCTCTGACATACTTTTACATAGCGCTGAGTTTGTTTTTTTAAATCAGAAATTTCATCAAGGTTGAATCAATTCCTTACCATGGCTTATAAAATGCTGCCTCATAGCACGCATCCTGACACAGCTAGCCTCATCTCATTCCTCTTCCCACGTAACCACCCCCCGACCCCCACCCCCAGCCGCCCAATTCACCATTCTGCAGTGATAAAGGCTCCATTTCTTGTACATGCCATGCACCTTCCTTCCACGTCAGGCTCTTCTCTCTGGCTGGACTACTTTTCACTGCCTCTCTTGGACCAAATGAACTCTTATCATCCTCCACTTGTTCATCTTAACCCTTTTCCATTCGCTCCGAGAATACTCTCCGGGGGCACCTACGGTTGCAGCGTTCACCGCAAGATAACTTGCAGGTTACAATCCTAACCTTATTTCCAAACTTTCATGCTTTGAAATTTACCACGCGAAAAAATATTAAATTCTGATCATCATATGTATTTGTTACATTAGCATTAGAGACAAGTTCTGTTTAGAAAAACTCAAAGAACAGTTTTTACATTTTATTTTCACATTGAAAACCGTGTTTATGTAATATTAAAAGAACGTGGCTGTGAGATGTACTTTTTTTTCTAAACAGGAAAAAGGTTAAGTCACTTCTTCAGAGAAAAACGTTCCTATCCCTAGTGTTCATTTACACGTCTCTCCTTTCAAAGTACTTAGCACAATAAAAATCCACAATTTAGGAAGCTGTGTTTAACATCCATCTCTTCTGCAAAAACAAGTTCCAAGGAGGTGGGACGCTGCGTCTTATTCATTCCCATAGCCCCAAGACACAGCACACCTCCTGGCACAAAGTACATAAATAACTACTCCAGAAGAACTTTTAAAATAAGTATCATCCACAAGTAATGCAGGGTTAGGAACTGGAACCTAACTGAGTTCAAGTCCCAGCTCTGACCATTGTGATTAGGTTAAGTTGTTTTTCAGCACCTCATTGTCTTCCTTTTTAAAAGAAGAACAAAAACCACGTCATTGAGGATTAAGAGTTGATATATAGAGATAATGCTCAGAACAATAGGTGGGCACATAGCACCATGTTCTGTCCTATTAACAGTGAAGATGAAATAACACTGTTAGGTGTGAAATTAGTTATGTCTGCAAAAATCTTAACACATTCTAGAATATAATAAACACTCGTAGGAAACACAGATTCTCTATCTATCCTCTTTCATCAATTTTCAGCCTCCGGGACTCAAACCCAAATTCCTTTACCAGATTTCTCCCCAGAGGCTGCAAGGCTTCTTTTATTAGCTGCTGCTAGCCTTCAGGACGAAAACCTAATCGGCCTCCGTGGAGGTTTACAGGGAGGTCCAAAGTCTGGCCCCGGCCTCTCCAGCTATTTCCTCCAATCAACCACTCACCCCGCCGCCCCGCCCCGCCCCGCCATAATAAATGACTTCTACAAAATCCCAGCCGAAGCCAAAGCCAATCCTTAGCCGTCTTCCTCCGGGCCAGGTAGAAGCTGGCCTCGTGCTAAAACTCGGCCCGCGTTAGCCAGGGCCCGGGACGGGCCCCGCCGCGGCTCCGCACCGCGCCGTCGGGGCTTCACAGGCGCCCCGGCCGGTGTGCAGCGGACCGGCCCCAGACATCCGCCGGGGCCCCAGGCGCTCCGCGCGGTCCTTCCCAAGAGTGCGTGGCCCAAAGTTTGAGACAACCGCTCCACACAGTGCTGCGCGCACGGACGCCAGGATCACCTTCTCCGCGCCGCACAGGGCTGTGACACACTTGCACGTCCTCACGAGAGCTGGGCAGGAGTCACCGGCTTTCTGGAGAAGACACCCCGCCATCCCCAGATCGGGCGGCCCGTCAGCCCCGAGTGGGGCCGCCGGAATTCAAAGTCACAGCGCATCGACCCCGTGCTCCGCTCCGCGGACACCGCCTCCCGTGAGGTGTCGCCCAGGAAACTCGGTCTTTCGGCGCTTTCGCCCTCGCGCAGCAGGACGAGGGAACGGCCCGCGAAACTTCCCGAAGTGGAGCGGGAGGGTCCGCCGGCCGCCCGCGCCTTTGTCGCTCCCGCCTCACCGCCGGCCCCGCCTCTCGGGCCGCCCCGGAACCGCTCGTGTCCCGGCTGCCGTCGGGCCAAGCCCAGGTCCCCAGGGGCTCTGCGACCCCGACCCCACCCCCGGGCTAATGGAGGCGCCGGGCAGAGACGCCACTCGCCTCACGGAGCTTGCCGAGGAGCGGGACGCGACTCACGGCCGACACTTACTCGCAACTCAACTCGCCGGCTCGTCAGGAGGGCTCGGCGGCCTCTGTCACCGGAGCTTTTAGTCACCAGGAGCGGCCGCCGACAGCTCAGTCGCCGCAGCCGAGGCCGCCGCAGCGCTCCTTCCGGCCCTGCCGCGGCGTCACCTCGCGCCTGCGCACAGCGCCCCCTCCCGACTAATGACAGGAAGAACCATAGAGGCACGCCGGGGGCTGGGGAGGAGGGGCTTGGGGAGTAAGACCACAGAGAGGGCCGCCTCTCCGCTGCTTTATCCCAATCACCGCCCACTGAGTCTTGACTCCCCCTTGAGGTGGGAGGACGAATGGAACGGAGACTCCCTCAACACCTGGCGTTGAAAAGTGCGTGGGGGGCAGGCGGCCACGGAAATCTACTGGATGTGCACCTGTTTGCACCCGTTGCCTTTGACAAGTCATTCATTCAACGCATTTTCTTTCCCGGAGGGCTTCCTGTGGGCCAGGCACGGTTCCAGGCATTGGGGATACAAAGGTGTCAAGGGCCCCGTTCTCGTGAAGCTTATGTTTTAGTGGGCAAGTCAAGTAACTAGTGAACTAACTAGCGAACTAACTAAAATACTGGCTCAGGCAGGAGTGTTCAGGGAAAAAACGTACAGGAAAAACAAAGCTGACAAAGGCAGAAAGTGAGGGGGATAATAGTGTGGTCAGGGAAAACGTCTGAGAAAGTGCCATTGAACAGAAAACTAAATGAAGTTCAGGGGTAAACTAAGGTGACCGCCCAGAGGGAGAACACAGAGAGTACAGAAAGGGCAAAGGCTCCAAGATGGGAGTATGCGCGGTGTCTGAGAAAACCTCACAGCTGCTGTGTAGTGAGAGAGACGGGTAATGGTAGGGGAGAGGGTTGGTGAAGTGGTATGGGGGCAAATCATTGAAGGTCTTAATAAGGAATTTGAATTTTATTCTAGGTGTGATAGGAAGCTACCAGAAAATTGGGAGCAGGTGTGTGAGTGTATCTGCGTATGTTTTGCAAAGATCACTCTGGTGGCTAGAGAATACTATGAAGAGGTGAGATTAGAAGCGGGAAAGCCTATTAGGAAGCAACTGCGGGCGTCTAAATAATAATGGTGACTTGGACTAGTATGGTCAGGGAGGAGGTGGTGAGAAATGATCAGATTAGGACTATTTTTTAAGGTAGAACAGAGAGATTGCAGATGGATTGGATATGGGGTGAAATAGAAAGAAAGGAGCCAAGGATAACTACAAAAATTTTGACTTATGTAACTGGGTAAATGGTGGTTCCATTCACAAATATGGGGAGAAATCACGAGGAAAGAGATTTTGGTCAGAATAGGGAGAAGTGAACATGTTTTGGACATACTAAAATGCCAATTAGACCTTAAGTATTGACGTCAATAGACAATTATAGCCATGCATAGCTTAATGGGGATATGTTCTCAGAAATGTGTCTTTAGGAAATTACATCACTGTGTCAACATCATAGCATTCACGTTCACAAATCTAGATGGCACAGCCTACGATACACCTAGGCTATGTAGTACAGCCTACTGCTCCTAGGCTACATGCCTGTACAGCGTGTCACTGTACTGAATACTGTAGGCAGCTGTAACACAATGGTAAATACTTATGTATCTAAACATTAAAAAGGTACAATAAAAACAAGGTATAAAAGATAAAAAATTGGCACACTTGTATAGGGCACTTACCATGAATTGGAGCTTGCAGTACTGGAAGTTGCTCTGAGTGAGTCAGTGAGTGGTGAGTAAATGTGAAGGTCTAGGGCATTACTGTATACTACTGCAGACTTTATAAATACTTTACGCTTAGGGTATGCTAAATTCATAAAAAATAGTTTTCTTTCTTCAATAATACATTAATTTCAGCCTACTGTAACATTTTTACTTTAAAACATTTTAGGTTTTTTTAGCTTTTCAACTCTTTTGTGATAACAGCTTAAAACACAAACACACTGTACAGCTGTATAAGACTATTTTCTTTATATCTTATTCTATAAGCTTTTTTATTAAAAATTTTTGTTTTTAAACTTTTTTGTTAAAAACTAAGACATACACATTAGCCGAGGCCTACACAGAATCAGGAGCAGTATCACTGCTCCATCTCCACAACTTGTTCCCTTGGAAGGTCTTCAGGGGCAGTAACACACATGGGGCTGTCATCTGTGATGACACTGCCTTCTTCTGGAACACCTCCTGAAGGGCCTTCCTGAGGCTTGTCTTGAGGAGGTGTCACTCCTTTCAGAAATAAGTTTGTGGTGGTTTGCTTCGTTTGCTTCTTTTTTTCGTCATAGATTTGGTTGTAAGCAGATACTATACCATGAACATTCCTCTCTAATAGTAAAACCCTTCCTGTGCTGGGGTCTACGTCTTCGAAGTTTTTAAGGAGCTTGTTGAGGTCTGCAAAAGCATCTGCCAAACCCTTCACTGTGAATTTTCCTGGGGATTCTTCTGCTGCTGCAGTTTCCTTTTCTCTTGCCTCTTCCTTAGCTATGCATTCCTGTTCCATTTCCAACAGCTCCTTAGTCAATTCCTCAGGAACCGTCTGTAGGAGCTCCTTAATGCTATCCTCATCCACACCAGGTGAAGTTGTTTGCCATCTCAGCCACAGCCTAGGTGAGTTTTGCAACCTCCTCGTCCTTGGCAAGTCCTTTGAAGACGTGGGCTGTGATATCACTAGGTAGCAGGAACTTTTCAGCTCCATTATAATCTTATGTTACTGCCATCAATATGCAGTTATTATGTGTCACGTGACTATAGCTTTATGAGTCTGTAGCTTTAGAAACACAGGAGAATTCAGAGGCTAGACATTAGATTTTGGAATCACTAAGATATAGATACTATATAAAGCCACGGGATTGACTACTTGTACATCCACACAGTCACGGCTGAAGGTGTGAAACGTACACAACACCTGAGCCTTCTAAAGAACTGTGCTGCAATCCATACATTTCTGTGAGTCATCAGAGCACTGCTTCCTTTATTTCATTTTCTGGTTACAATTAATATAATGTGGCTATGACCTGTAAAATCATTTATAATAGTAGAGGACTGCTGTTTTCACAATTTGTACATCATCACTTTGTTCCCAAGAGCTCATGTACTTTATTGCCATCAGCTTTACGTAGATGAAGCGGTGCCAGTCTGGCCATGGAGAAAATGATTCCTGAACGGTCTGCTTTCAGAAGTAGTAATTTCCTGCCATCCTGGCCCATTGCTTTTTTATTTTTAAATCAATGTTACTGCGGCATAATTTGTATGCAGTACGATGCAGCCAGTGTCAGTGAACATTTCTCTGCGTTCTGACAGATTTATATGCCCATACAACCACCACCACAATCAAGACAGAGATCGTTTCCATCACTCCCAATCCCCTCTTGTGTTCACTCCTTCCTTGTCAATGCACCGCCCCCATCCCTGGTGCTAGGCAACCACTTATCTGTTTTCTGTCACTTTATACCCAAATTGCTTTTTTCTGCAGTTTCAGATAAATGAGATCGTAAAGCATGTACTCTTGTGTCTGGTTTCTTTTGCTCAACATATGTTTATTTTCTCAGGTATTTTTATTGTGGTAAAATACACATGACATAAAATTTACCATCTTAACTATTTTAAATATACTAAAGCACATTCAAAATCTTGTGCAACTATCATCACCATCCATCTCCATAACTCTTCATTTTGCAAAACTGAAATTCTATGCCCATTAAAAATAACTTCCCATTTCCCCCTTCTCCCTCAGTCCCTGGTGCCCACTGTTCTACTTTCTGTTTCTATGAATTTGACTACTGTAAGTGGAGTCATACAGTATCTGTCCTTTTGTGCCTGGTTTATTTCACTCAGCATAATGTCTTCTAGGTTCACCCATGTTGTAGCAGAACCCCAAATTTCCTTCCTTTTAGGAGTAAATAACATTTCATTGAATGGAGAGACCACATTTTGCTATCCATTCATCTCCTGATGGACACGGGGCCGCTTCCATACTTTAGCTATTGGGAACAATGCTGCTTTGAACATACACATACAAGTGTCTCCTTGAGCCCCTGCTTTTAATTATTTTCGTACATACCCAGAAGTGGAATTACTGGATCATAGAGTAAATCTGGGTTTTTGGTTTTTTCTTTTTGGTAGTTCCCTGGCTGGGAATCGAACCCAGGCTGTGGTGTTGACAGCACTGAAGCCTAGCCACTATACCACCAGGGAACCCCCTTAATTCTGTTTTTAACTTTTGAGGAACCTCCATACCGTTTTCTACAATTTGACTTCCTACCAACTATATACAAGGGATTTTTTCCGCATCCTTACCAGTACTTGTTACTGTCTATCTTCTTTTTTATGAGTAGCCATCATAATGGGTGCGAGGTAGTATCTCATTGCATTTGTGATTTACATTTCCCTAACGATTCATAATCTTCAGCATCTCTTCATGTGTTTATTTGCAATGTGTATATTTTCTTTGGAGAAATGTCTATTTTATGTTTTGGCTATTTTTGAATGGAGTTGTATATTTCTTTGTTGTTAAGTTTTAGGAATTCTTTATATATTTTTATATGAATTCCTAATCAAATATATGATTTCCAAACATTTTCTCTCATTCTCTAGATTGCCTTTTCATTCTGTTGATATTGTTTTTGTTTTTGTTTTTTGTGGGGAGGGGATGATTCCCTGGCTGGGAATCGAACAGAGGCTGCAGCGTTGAGAATGCTGAAGCCTAGCCACTACACCACCAGGGAACCCCTCAGTATTGTTTTTCGATACACAAATTATTACAATTTTCATGAAGTTCAATTTGTCTGTTTTTTTGTCATTGTTGCCTCTGCCTTTGGTATCATAGCCAAGAAATCATTGTCAAATCCAACGTTATAAAGGTTTACTCTATGTTTTAAGAGTTTTATAGTTTCAGATTTTATATTTAGGTACATCTTTGATCCAATTTGAGTTTTATTTTGTATATGGAGTTAGGTAAAGGTCCAACTTCATTTTTTTACATGTGGATATCCATTTTTCCTAGCACGATTTGCCAAAAGGCTGTCCATTCCCCCATTACTGGTTTGGCACCCTTGTCAAAAATCATTTGACCATATATCCAAGGGTTTATTTCTGGATTCCTTATTCTATTCCATTAGTCTATATACCTGTCTATATGCCAGCACCACACTGTTTTGATTAATGTAGCTTTGTAGTAAGTTTTGAAATCAAGAAGTGTGACTCCTCCTGAAAAGCTTTGTCTTTCTTTCTTAAGAGTGTTTTAACTCTTAATTTAAGATGGGTTTTTCGATTTCTGTGAAAAACATCATTGGGATTTTGATAGGAATTGCACTGGATCTGTATATTGCTTTGGGTAGTACTGACATCTCAACAATATTAAGTTTTCTAATCCATGATCATGGGATGTGTTTTCATTTATTTATATCTTTTTTTTCAGTAGTATTTTCTGGCTTTCATTGCACAAGCTTTCCTCAGTATATGTTTTTTAGATTCCTCTATGTTGTTATATGTGTCAATAATTTATTCCTTATTATCGCTGAATAGTATTCCATTGACTTGCATTGTTTGGTGATTTGCATGGGTAAATTCTGGTATCTTCCTTGACTTCATGTGGGGCCCCTCCAGGAGTGCTGTGTTATCTTCTCCAAGCCCGTGAGTGCGAAACTCCCATTTCTGCTTCTCTTACGGTGTGTTGAACCCGCTCACCATCCGGGCACTCAATGCTCCATTCCACGTTTGTTAATTTAACAAAGTCGTTACAATCCGCGGCAGGAACAGGATGGTCGAGTTGCGCTTGCAATTGGCTACAGGGAAAGCCTGTTAGTTGCGTATGGCTGGCTGACTGGCTCCCCCAGGTGATGGGTGGTTCTAAGTGGGGGTCCCAGGCTGGCTGGACTTGGTTGGAGCCGCTTTCTGCTGCCATCTTACCACCCCAACGTACCAGCTCCCAAAGAAGCCCCAGAATCCTCCTGGACTCCCGAGCATTGCTGTGGGAGCAGGTTTAAGGTGCTGCAGGTGTATCCTGTCTGTTAGCCCGGAGGGTGAATTCCCCCAGCGGCAGCGCAGCTGCTGATTGTTAGGAGAATTGGCCACGATTGCCACAAGGTCCTGTTGCATTAGTTAATGGTGGGGACACACAAGTGGCAACCCTGCCCAAGTGTGGGTTACCGGATGAAGGTGCCAAGCAGTGCCTTAGAAGGAATACACCGTGACTCCCCTTCCCTAACTGCAGTGCTTGCGGGTGGCACGGGGACTCGGAGCACTAACCGGAACAGTATGGGGCGCCCTCTTTGAGAAGGTTTGGCTCCTGGCAAAGGCGAGTACACCTGGGCCTGCGGTCCTGCTGCTGGGCACCTTGTTACTATCACACCTCCCTCTCTGACCCTAGGGGTATTCTGGGTCCCACCTCTGGCGCCAAGTGGCATAAGATCTAATGGCCCGACACAAACAGCCTGAGTGCCCGGTGCCCCTGCCACCTATAAAGCACAAGGAAGTTAGCAAGCGCCTCGTTAAAATTAAAGCACCGTAGAAGCTGCCAGCATCTTGTGCACCAACGCACCAAAGCCCTGGATCACTGGTCTCTCAGGGCCTGGAGGCCACACCAGGGATCCTGCCCCCATTGTGCTAGTGGAAGCCACCCCGAGTGCTTGTGAGGTCTATTGGGACACCCTGGAGAGGAAAGTGCCCATCTAAAGTCCAGCTCAGGTGATGCCCACCAAAGATCTTTCTGATAACAATCCCTACGGTCAAACCAATGGGTGATAATACAGTGTGAAACTAAAACTCAAAATTGTATTGTATATTTGAAAGGTGCTAAGAGAGCAGATAAAGTTCTCATCACAAGAAAAAATTGTAAGTACGTGAGGTGCCAGATAACTAGGCTTTTCGTGGTGATCATTTTGTAATATATACAAATATCAAAGCATTATGTTGTACACCTAAAACAAATATAATGTTGCATGTCAGTTAAATTTCAAAAAATAAAAAAAAAACACAATACTTTAGTAGTTCCCCAGAGGAACAGGGGAGAGAGGGGAGAGAGGGGAGGAAGGAGGGAGGGGGATTCAAATATATGGTGATGGAGAAAGAATGACTGCGGGTGATGTGATGAGAACATAATGCAACACAGAGATGATAAAAAAACTCTGCACCTGGAACCTATGTAATTTTACTGGCCAATGTTACCCCAATAAATTTAATAAAAAATAAGGAATGTGCCCTGAACTTCCTTATTTTCAACTAAAAAAAAAAAACTGAAATGGAAACTCGATCCATCTCAAGATGAAAAATATTTTAGAAGATTTCATGTAGGAGGAGAGAGAGAAAAGGGGCCAACTGGTTTACTACTGGCTCTGAGCCACAGAAATGCAGCCACTAGCCATGTTTCCAAACACCAAAATGCAGAACCTTTTAAAACCATCCTGGGACGCAGGGCCACGGAGGCCAGGCCCGCACCCAGCCTTAGTTAAACAGTACAAGAAATTTTCATAGGTGGA
Source organism: Lyroderma lyra (assembly GCA_004026885.1). Classification (NCBI taxonomy): domain Eukaryota; kingdom Metazoa; phylum Chordata; class Mammalia; order Chiroptera; family Megadermatidae; genus Lyroderma; species Lyroderma lyra. The sequence goes on from PVJL010010718.1 coordinate 9,868, forward strand.
AAGAACGAGTGTCCCAGAGGCATAAAGCAGTGAGAACAAAGGCATGACAGCTCTGGAAGCTTCCTTACTTGGTCACTAGTTTGGATCAGCTGTAGTTTATTTTACATACAATGTGCACAAACATTAAGTGTACATCTTGCTGAATTTATGTACATGTAGAAACCCATGGAATCACCACCCAAGTCAAGACACAGAACATTTCCAGTGCCCAGGCAATCTCCCTGGGCCCTCTGCCAATTCAAGTCCTTCCCTAAGTAGCCACTAGCATGACATTAGCCACCATAGATTATTTTGTCACGGGCCTTTATTTAAATGAAAGCATACAGTATGTACTCTTTGTGTCTTCTTATACTCAGGGTTGTGTCTCTGTTGTGCTTATTTTTTTTTGCCAGTAACAGTAGATTGTTTTTTTCATTGCTGTGTAATATTCTATTATAAAACTTTATCACATGTTGTCTGTGTCTATTATGTTTACAAACATCTGAATTGTTTTCACTTTTGTCTGTTATAAATAATTCTGCCATAAACTCCTTGTACATTATTACTCATTCTATACAAAAGACTGGCTGGAGTTTAAAGCACTGGTTCTCAAACAGCAAAGGTTTTGCTTCTGCATTGTCTGATGAGATTTTTATCACAACTTGGGAGTGGGAGTGCCATCTAGTGGATAGAGACAAGAAATGCTACTAAATATTTCACAGGAAGTCCTCCCACAGCCGAAGTATCCAGCTCAAAATGTCAGAGGAACTAGGCTGGAGTCTGATTTTGGAGCCCCTGTAAACCCTCAGGGTATGTCCAGGTGGCCTTGGGGATCCAGAGATGGCTCTGGAATGGTGAGGTTTCCATCAATAGGGGAGATTTCAGGACAGAACACCTGGCATCCAGCGTTAAGGGACATCAACCTGGTGTCCCATGGCTGAGAAGTCTCTGCAGTGCGCCCTGCATATCCCGGTTCCGCAGTGTGTAGATGGCGGGGTAGAGCAGCGGTGTGACGTTGATGTAGATAAGGGACACGAGCTTGTCCTCGTCTAGGGAGCGGCTGCGCAAGGGTCTGGCATACATGGCCGTGGCACAGCCATAATGGAGCACAGCTACGGTGAGATGTGATGCCACCGTGTTGAACGCCTTGCGGCGACCAGTGGCCTCGCCAACTCCCAAGATGACCACCAGGACCCTGGTGTAGGAGAGCAGGATCAGGGCCAGAGGCAGCACCAGCAGTACCAGGCAAGCCACCAGCAGCACACACTCCTGTAGATCCCGGTTCCCACAGGCCAACACCAGCACAGCAGGGAGGTCACAGAAGACGTGGTTGACCACGCCCCCATGGCAGAAGGGCAGCTGAAATATGGCCGTGGTGAGGGCTAAGGCCAGGAGAGAGCCCCCCGCACAGCAGCAGGTGAGAAGGCACCAGCAGAGCCCTGTGGTCATGAGCTGAGGGTAGTAGAGAGGACGGCAGATGGCCAGGTAGCGGTCCAGGGCCATGGCCGCCAGCAGCAGGCACTCGGAGCCTCCCAGGGCTACAAAAAGGCCCATCTGGGCAGCACAGGTAGAGGGGGCCACCGCCTGGCCACCGGGGGGCAGGAGGAAGCCAGCAAGCATGCGTGGAGTCAGTACCAGCGTGTAGGCTGCCTCCACGGCAGACAAGGCCCCCAGAAAGAAGTACATGGGTGTGTGGAGGGCGGAATCCACGACGGCCAGGCCCAGGATGAGCAGGTTTCCTGCCAGCGTGGCCAGATAGAGAGGCAGGAGGATGGCAAAGAGCAGCACACGCACCCACGGTGGCCACCCTGAGAAGCCCAGGATGATAAACTCCTGTGAGCTGGTCCAATTGGACTCAGACCAGAGGCTCATGGTGGGACCTGGGGAAGGACAGGTGTGAAGGCTGGAGAGGATGGCCATGGTGACACAAGCCTTTCAGGCTGTGGGTATACAGGTGCTTTGCCTCTCTGGGACTTGGAACATTTTGCCCAGCCTTCTAGGGGTCACCCACTGCTTCTCCGCCTCTCTCCACCCTTCCCCAGGGACTCAGGGTCTTCTCCCCAATCTTGTACTTTCCACCCCTCATTTCCCACAGTCCAAGGTCCTGCAGGAATTCAGAGGTGAAGAGCCACTGTCCACTCTCCCTTCGGACCTCACGTGCCCTGGGCTCTTCCCCGCACCGAGGTGTCTTCGTCACACAGGCCCACCCACCCTCCAGGTCCATCCAGCGTTCTCAAGCACACATTGTCCATACCTGTGGAGCGAGCAGCCTGCACCCTGCCCAGCGATGGGGATGAAGGGCTGACCGCCTGGGCTACTGGGACCCCTGAACGGGTTCAGGTTTCTACTGGACAACCTCTTGACGGAGTGGGCTAGTTCCGAGTGACAGAGACGGGCACTCCTGCAGACAAAGCCATGGGGCTAAGCGGCTTGAGCACAGGAGCTCCGGTTCCCAGAGGCCCGTCTCACTCTCCCAACATGCACCACTCCTGAGGGAGGTTCTCCAGCCCAGCTCTTTGCTGACAGACATGTGTCCCTCTCCTCATCTGCCTGAACTTTGTCTTCTGTATTACTAATACTTAATATTTTCTATTTCCTCCCCTTAGCTGGATTCAAGACAAACCCATGGCAATCCTGGGCCTGTCATTTCTCTCTGACTCATTTATGGGGAAAAAAATGACAAAGGAAGATGGTCCACCTCTGTCCATGTTATGATGAACAGTAGCTTTCGTGAGCGATAGCATCCACTCCATGGCTTAATCCCTGATGATAAACCCCAAATCTAAAGACCCACCCTCTTCTCCCAGCTGCAAACCCTAAGAATTTCCACTAACATATCCCACCAACACTTGCAATGTCATCTGTCCCCAACTGAATGCACTATTTCTAAACCAAATTTCCCCCTCCTTCTGTGAATGGAAATCAGAAGCCATTGAAGATGAATTTCCTCTCCTGCACCCTCAAGGACAACTGGCCACCATGCCTGTCAGAGACAACCCCGACCTCTGGAGGTTCTGCTCTTTCCTGAATTACAGTGATTCTAACTGGTCCTCCCGCCTCCAGGCTGCCTCCTCTCATCACTATTTCTCAGCACCAACTGGAATGACCCTTCTCAAGTACAGTACCAGTTCTGGGCTTAATTCTCCCTTCTTTACCTTCAGGATTGCCCTTCAGCTTTTACCATCCATGTCAGATGGAGTTCATATAATCGATCACATTCAAGTTCAATGCCCCCTCCCCAACAAACTATCAAAATTGTGTTCATCTCCTCACCTGGCCATCAAGGGACAACTGCCCTTCCTTCCCCTTAACTCACTCAACTAAGAGACACATTCTTCTCCTTCTCTTCTTTCTCTTCATACACCCCAAATCCTTAACACTCCACTCCTTTGACACCTACTTCAAGCTTACCTTTCCTAAGGAGTGTGACCTGGCTAGTGGAATCACGCTTCTAGGCACTTACATCCAGAACACAGTAATGCCCATCGATGTCTGTCCAACTACCTGGTCAGGCTGGTGTTCATGCTGTTGCTATTCTGTCGTCACTAGAGCCGTTCCTTCATATTTAACCAACGGGAAGCTGGTAGTGCACTCAGGTCATTTTCGTAGAGCAGAGACCAACAGCCACTGCACTGGGAGCCATGAATCCATCCTGGACCACCTACTGTGAGACTGTGAACTGGTCATAATGTACCAGAGTTCATTTTTCACCTGTAAAGTAAAAGAGTTAGACCAGATGATCTTTAAAGTTTCTTCCAGTTCTGCTATTTTATGGTTTAACCAAAGTTGTGTTTGTGGCTATGCTTTTTAACCCCAAGGTAAATCTATTTTTTTTTTAAATGGTATTTTGATATTTCAAACGCCCAGAAAGCAGTCTGACATGGGTTGAATTTAGAATCATAAACCAGTAGGGGAGATATTAGATTAGGCATAACATAGTGGATGTTAATTTATGGATCTTAGAAGGGCCTTTGACGTGTACATAGCAAAACAGGTCTTTCTGGCTATACTAGTGTGTTTTTGTATAAGTGTCCACATGCACAGAAGTGTACAGTGAGTTGTGTGATGTGTCTTGCCTCCTCATTTGACTCTGGGTGGCCTCACCTAAGCTGGGAGCTTAATCAGGAGGGTTGGTTCCAGTCCTGTCTGTGATGTTGCCCAAGTCACATCTTTCTCTGGGTCTCAGATTCCTCATCTGATCCCCTTGATGCGGGGCTCAGGTTCTATAGATGCTGATGTCCCGAGATCTAATTGTCCAGCTCTTGGAGGACAGGAGCCTGTCCTTTCTTTCTCATGGTGTGAGGATGGCACAGGGGCACACAGAGCCTTTGGGTCCACACACCCTTGGGCTTTCATCTGAGCTCCTCACTGACTACCAGAGAGACCATAAGTGTTTCTAACTTTTTGAAGCTTCAGCAGCCTCCTCAATCCAGAATTATTTTACTGATGGATTGAAATGATGTGTGGAAGGCACCCAGCACAGCAGTGCCTGCGTACAGGAAGAGCTATCGAATGAAAAACACCCAAATGTCAAGATGCACTCTCAGTCACTTCCTGCTCCCTGTGTGTTCGTTACACCTGCTGGCTGACCATCTCTGGATTGAAGAGCTACCTGGAGAGATCAGGTAACTAGTGGGAGAGAGAAGGAAACGTGTGCACCTGATGGCAGAGGCCTGCAGTAGTGCAGCTGATCTGATTTTGAGACCCGGAATGCCTTTAAGTCCAGCCTTTGTCTCTTCTCCCCAGCCCCTCCTCCAAAGTCTGGAGAATTGCCTGGAGGCATGGCCATTGCTTCCAACATACCTTTCGTTGGCAATGCCCCCGTATTCCCTCTAAACATCTATGGGAGTCAGAGAACAAAATCCTAACAACGGCTACAATTGCTGTTATTTTTACTGTCATTTCTTGAGCCCCAGTGATTCACAGGACTCTTCTAAGTGCTCTGCATACACAATATTATTTTATCTGGGCATTATTATTATTATTAGTTTACAGATGTAGAAGCTGAGACTTAGACACTGGTCTGTGAAAGGGATCATCTGCATCTCCCTCAGCTGGGATTTGTCTTCAGGTCTGATTTCCATCTGTGCTCTTATGTAGGGGGAGCCAGATCTCTCTCTCTCTCTCTCTCTCTCTCTCATCTGTTGGTTCTTCCCCACCCAAACGAGGGGGAAATGGGAAGGGACTGAAGTAGAACTCAAGAGACAAAGGGGCACAGAAACAAATGAAGCAGATGACCAGAAACAGGCAGAGGCACCTGCTGAGGACACTGAGAGTCAGATCAGGAGGAAGGACATGGCTGTTTGGCAGGGTGTCCCCAGCCCAAGTATTCACTGGGTTCTGGGCTAACAGACTGAGGGGGCTCAACAGATATAGAGACACAGACATGGAAAATCAGAGACAGAAAGGGACAGAAAGACAGAGAAACAGAGACAGACAGACAGAAAGAGAATCCCTCATGCCCCCAGCCTTCTGGACCTAAGATTCCCCACTCACGAGATTTCCTCTCTATGGCAAATGTGGGTTTCAGTTGGTGAATTCCAGCAGGGGCTCTGCACTCAGTCCCTAACACCCACACCCTGTGGAATCCTTGGAGGAAAAAGTCCAGAATGTGGAAATTCATTTAAAAGAGACATTCAAAGTTAGGGCCAGAAAACCCAAATTCCAGCCTGAATTAAACCCTCAGCTCCTCGGTTGACCAGGTGTACTGCCCACTGTCCAATCCTGGAGGGAATATAAATCCTAACAATAATTCCTGGGGGTGACTTGAATTCTGGTTAGAGGAAGTACAAGCTCCAAGCATCATAACACACTGTACCTTCTCCACCCTCACCATCTGTTGCCCCACTCCTTATTAGCAAACCACACAGCAACTGCACTGTGCCACCATCACTCATTTCTCCCTGACTGTACACATACTTCTATCAGGATGTCCTTCCCCCACCTGGGAATCTATTCATTCTTTAAGGCCCAGATTGAATATTGGCTCCTTGGTGAATATAAATAATAAAGTGATGGAGTAGATTGTAGAAGGATTTTATAGAAAATGGGGAGCAAACTCCACTATTGCACTCTCCCTCTTCTCCCAGGATCTTCCAACTTCTGTTCCTAGGGACTCCCAGTAAGAGAAGAGTTATAATACTTAATAGGTTTCTTGGGGCCCACTTAAGGGTTTGGCTTCATCCAAAGCCCTAGGGCCTTATTAATGAACTCATCCCGACTGTGGTGCCGAAGGAGCATGAGGTCTCAGAAGGCAGACCAGAGGGATGAGTGGCAGGAGGACTTGGGAAACCCGAACTAGGGTCTCCTGGGAGACACTGAAACTTTTGGGCCAAGGGAACAGGAGGCCATTTCCCTGCAGTACTGAAGAGACAGTCTGCAGCAAGAGCTGGGGGTAAACTTGAACCTGGGGGAATGAGTAACCCAAAGCAGGTTGATCGACAGCGCAATCAAAAAGGAAAGTTATTGCTGTCCCTATTTTCCCAAAATTTGAACCAATCAGTGGCCAGGAGACTGAAGATCTCAGAAAGAGTTGACTAGTGTAGTTGATGGGGGTAGTAAATATTCATCATCATGATTATCATAACCACCATCACCATCACCACCACCACCACAACCACATCATCATCATTGGGAAAAACTTCAAAAGTACTGAAGAAAACCCAACACGTACTTCTTGTGTTCTCACTGCCCATTTGCAGAGAAAAAGGTAACATTGAAGAATATAGTTTTGTATCCTGTTCCATTTAATATAAAATTATACACATTTTCCATTTGCTATATACACCTCTTAACTGTCCTTTGAGTGTTACTTTTTAAAATATGAAATACCTAGTTCAGTGAGTTCCCTGGTGGTGTAGTGGCTTAAGGCTTAAGCGCTGGCACTGTCAACGCTGTGGCCTGGGTTCGATTCCCAGCCAGAGAACTACCCACATACTATAAAAAAAAAAAAAAAAAGTCAGAAAACCTAGTTCAAAATTCAAGGGGTATAAATGTATAGCCTGCCCTGAGAACACTACCTCCACACTCATCCAGAGTCAACAGCTTTTATCAAGTTCATTTCTTCTTACAAAAATATTCTACAGGGCCTGGCACAAGTAATGCCCGTCTCATGAGCTGGTAATTATACCAAGAGTTTCATTACAAAATCATAAGCATGTATAGTTACGCTTTTGTAATAAAATCATAACTCAAGTCCTTTTGATTCTATAACCTATACCAAATCTTTTATTACAAAGTCATAGCATGTATGCTTATGATTTTGTAATAAAATCATGGCTCAAGTCCTTCTGACCCTATAACCTATACCAGATCTTTTATTACAAAGTCATAGCATGTGTGGCTATGATATCATAACTCAAGTCCAGGTGTTACTTCTGCTGGACCCTGTAGGTATACATGGGATAGTATGCACATGTATGTTATTTGCGATATTTAATGGACAAAATATTAGCAGCACTCCCAAATTATTATGTATATGTACTCTTTCACTTAGCAGTGTATCTGGAAGTCATTCCATGTTGGTATACTTTTAGTTTACTTAACACTTATGTAGTATTTACTACCTACCAGGTACTGTTCTTTGGTGATACAAAAATATTGATCCCTTCAATCCTCACAATAACCCTTTTGTGGAGTCCTATTATCACCATGAAAGCATAGAGATGTGGAGTGACTTGCTCATGGTCACACAGCTGAGTGGGTGCTGTGCCAGTGCTTTCTACCACTCTGCCATCTAACTGTCCTGTACTACCCTGGTACAACAAAGAGTGCCCTCATTGTTTACTGTGTTGCCACACATCCCATCATATGTAAGGGCCATAACTTATTTAACAAATCCCTGCCGAAGGACACTGAGATGGTTTTTGATTTTTGCCTCTTACAATCAACAATGCAAATATTCTTGTCCTTGAGTTATTTGGCATGTACGAAATTAGTAGGTCAAAGAGTGTGTGCATTTTAAATTTTGTTATTTTATCACTTGTTGACATGTTACTGTCCATAGTTATTATAGCACGTTGTGCTCCCAAATTGTTTATGAAAGTGCCTGTTCCTCCACACTTTCACTAACAGAATAAGATAGTTTTGTCATTGGTAATTGAAATGTGGTCTCAGTATCATTTTAATTTTTACTTCTCTATGAGTGAAGTTGACCCTCTTTTCATATTTTAAAAAAATACTTGTAGTTTTTGCACTGATTATTCATATTTTCTCATTTTTTTCTATTTGCCCTTGGCTCTTTTTCTTATTGATCATACTTTTTAATTTCCTGGTTTGATATTTGACTCCTGATGTTTAGAGTGGGTTTTAACATGGAGACCTCAAATAAGATGTGGAT
>PVJL010010719.1:0-47347 GCA_004026885.1 Lyroderma lyra
CCCTCTGGCAGATCTCTGTTGTTGGAAGAGCACTTCCTTTACTGTCTTTCCCTGCAAGGCTGCTGCCATAGCTATACCTTGGGTAAAGGAGGGTCCCACATCAGTACACAAGCGAATATAGTCAGATAATGTCCCTTTCTTTCTAAATGGTCTAATGACCACTTGACAGGCAGAATTAGCATTTTCATAAGCAAGCTGCGTTATAAAAGACTGAGTGGCAGCCGATGGCCCAAAAATCCGCCCTGCGGCTGTGTTGAGGTGAGACACAAATTCCTGAAAAGGTTCATCTGCCCCCTGCTTTATCTGAAAAACAGGTTCCTCCTTGCGGGAAGCATCAGGCAACATTCGCCAAGCGTCTTTTGCCGCTTCAGTGGTTTGAGCGTAAACTCCCACTGCAAAGCCCATCTGGTTTCTTAAGTCAGCATATATGCCTTCTCCTACTAGCATGTCAAAAGTAATAGGAATTTGCCTTTGGGCATTTTGATTAGCCTTCTTTTTGCAATTTTCATAGAACTCTGATTTCCAAAATAGATAGTCGCCCCCGGAAAGGCAAGCATGAGCAATATGCTTCCAATCCTCTGCAGGGGTAGCCTCACTGGACAGGGCATCCAAAATTGCCATGGTGAAAGGGGCAATAGGACCATATTGTGTGCAAGCCTCTTTTAATTCCTTCAATTGCTTCCATTGAAATGGCCTCCATTCTCTAACTATTTGCCCTGCCTGTTCAAGCCTTTCAAGGATAGGATATACTCCAAATGGATCCGTGGACTCCCCTTGACTGTGAGCTTCTTCACAAGCCATTTGAAGAGGGGAGCGCGCAACAGAGTCCAACCCTGGTTTAACATAACCTGGCGGAGGCGTAGTAGGCATGTCCCAAACCTGAGGCTGCAGCGGAGGACCCCACATACAGGGCTCCTCAGGAGGTGGTGCAGAGGGATTAGCTGTGGGGGGACCTTTACCCTGAGGATTCCATTGATCTTTAAAAGGAATCTGGGGACCCCAAGGACAATTTCCTCCATCCATAGCAACTTTAAGTTCTATTAACTGTCCCTGAAGCTTCTTTAGCTGATCTGCAAAAGAAAGTGTAGTGCCCGCAGGTTGCCCGCCTCCTTGAGCCATAGCCACCAATGGAGGGTATTTGTCCCTATCATATTTGGCTGCCTCATTCTCTAATTCTTCCTGATCCTGAGGGTCTAAATCTTCCCAGTCCTCGACCAGAGGTTCCTGATAAACAGGTTCTTTGTTAACCTTAGAAAGTCCTTCTGTGTGTTTAGCTCCCTCCTCCTCCTCTCTCTCCGCCAGAGAAGCGGCAGGTGGAAGAATTTCCTCATTTCCAGCTTGTTTCACTTTCTCTAGCTTGCAGCCCTCACGCTTAAGATCCAAGCAATCCCTGATCAAAGTCCATAACCCGAATTTTTCCACAGGGACCTGCTGAGGTCCGTGGGCAGCATAATAATCTTGTAACTGTTCTCCCACTTTCTCCCAAGTTCCCAGACTGACAGTGCCTTCTTCTGGAAACCATGAACAGACTTCTTTTACAAATTCTAAAAACTTGTCTAGCTGTTCTCTGCTCACCCGACTGCCATGGACGGCAAGCAATTTCTTAAGTCCTCTAACATACAGGTCCTTGCTGCTAGCGTGACCCATTTTTCCTGATGTGTCTCACTCACCGCGCATCCACTGAAATAAGCTCCTCTTCGAGCCGGGCCCTTGCCACGCGGTGTTCCTCACTGTTACCCCCGTATTCAGGTCCCTGTTCGGGCGCCAGGTATGGTGGGCCAGCCGCCACAAGTCGATCAGTACCTGAAGGGGGGAGTGGGAATGAATAAAGAGACACTCACACAAATGCTGATGCGGCCGGTCTTCAGTGATGCTGAAGCCCCAAGTTTATTTCCCATCACCAATATATGCAGTTTGAGTAAGTGCAGTTTAACAATGAAAATATGCATTACCTCCTTCAAAAGCAGATCATCTATTATCATTAACTCTCCAGCAATAGCCTAAAAGTCAGAGCAAGCAAAGGTCAGATTTCTTAGGGCCTTGTCTTCCATAATCCAATTATCTTTCTTTTATGTCCCAAGGAACTGGCTGGATTAGCCACTTTCCTCAGTAAGCAGTACACACCCTTGACTCTCTACCAGTTAACTTGAAGGTCAGAGTAAATGAGAGGGAGTCAGTTCCCCAAGGGAATTCTTCCAAGTACTCAGATAGTCTTCTTTCTTTAGAGTCTCCCAAGGAACTGGCCACATGAGGCACATTCCTCAGATGCAGAAGTAAAACAAGTTTTACTTCCCTAAAGCCAGCCTGCATGGCTCCCAACATGATAGCAAAGGGAATTGACTCCCTCATTTCTTTTTCTGTGGATTCGTTGTTTGTATACGGCAATGCTGTTGACTTATATACATTGATTTTGTATCCTGCGATTTCACTAAATTCGGTTAATGTTTCTAATAATTTTCTGGTGGAATCTTTGGAGTTTTTTATGTAAAGGATCATATCACCTGCCAATAGTGACAATTTAACCTCTTCTTTCCCAGTTTGGATACTTTTTATTTCCTTCTATTGCCTGATTACTGTGGCTAGAACTTCCAGTACTATATTAAATAGCAGTGGTTACAGGGGGCATCCCTGTATTGTTCCTGATTTTAGGGAAATAGGCTTCAACTTTTCCCCATTCAGTATGATGATAGCTGAGGGTTTATCACATATGGCCTTTATTATGTTGAGATAATTTACTTCTATACCTATTTTCTTTAGTGTTTTGATCATAAATGGATGTTGTATCTTGTCAAAGGCTTTTTCTACATGAATTGAAATGACCATATGGCCTTCATCTTTGATTTTGTTTATGTGGTGTATCACATTGATTGATTTTCGTACGTTAAACCATCCTTGTGCTCCCGGGATGAATCCCACTTGATCATGATGTATGATCTTTTTGAAGCATTATTGTATTCTATTTGCTAATATTTAATTTAGGATTTTTACATCTGTTTTCATTAGAGATATTGGTCTATACTTTTCTTTTACTGTGTTGTCTTTGCCAGGCTTTGATATTAAGGTAATGTTGGCTTCATAGAATGAGTTAGCAAGTATTGCTTCCTCTTTAATTTTTTGGAAGAATCTAAGGTGGACAGGTGTTAATTCTTCTTTGAATACTTGGTAGAACTCATTGGTGAAACCATTTGGTCTAGGGCTTTTGTTTTTATAGAGAATATGTATAGTAATTTCAATCTCTTCTCTATTGATTGGCCTATTTAGATTATCCAGTTCTTCTTGGTTCAGTCTTGGTAGCCTATAAGTTTCTAGAAACTTGTCCATTTCTTTTAGGTTGTTAAATTTAGTGGCATAAAGTCCTTCATAATATTTTCTTATCATCCTTTGTATTTCTGTGGTATCAGTTGTAATTTCTTTTCTTTCATTTCTAATTTTGTATATTTGTGTCCTTTCCTTTCGTCCTTTGATTAGTCTAGGCAGGGGTTTGTCAATTTTGTTGACATCTCAAAGAAACAGCTCTTCATAATATTAATTTTTTCTATTGTCCTTCTGTTCTCTATTTGGTTTAGCTCTGCTTTAATTTTTATTATTTCTTTCCTTCTGCTGACTTTGGGTTTTGTCTGCTCTTCTTTTTCTAGTTCTTTAGGATGGGATGCTAATATGTTTGCTTGTGATTTTTCTTGTTTCTTAAGATAGGCCTGTAATGATATAAATTTCCCTCTTATTACCGCTTTCGCTGTGTCCCAATAATTCAGATACGTTGTATTTTCACTATCATTATTTTCTATATATTTTTAAATCTCATCTTTTGTTTGTTGTTTTATCCAGATTTTTTTCAATAAGCTGTTATTTAATCTCCATGTATATGTGGTTTTTTTCTGCTTTTATTTTACAGTTGATCTCCAATTTAAAAGCTTTGTGTTCTGAGAATACACTTGGTATGATTTTGATCTTCTTGAATTTGCTGAGGCTACTTTTGTGTCCTAGTATGTGGTCTATCCTTGAGAATGTTCCCTGTGCAGTAGAAAAGAAGGTGTAGTCTCTTTTTGCTGGATGAAGTGTCCTGTAAATGTCAATTTTGTCTAATTACTGTAATTTGTCATTTACAGCTGATGTTCCCTTATTTATTTTCTGTTTGGATGATCTGTCCATGCCTGTTAGCGGGGTGTTTAAGTCTCCCACTATGATTGTGTATTCATCAGTTTCTCCTTTCACATCTGTTCGTAGTTTCTTTGTATATTTTGTTGCATCCTGGTTGGGAGAATATATATTAATTAGTGTCAAATCTTCTTGTTGTATTGTGACTTTTATCATTGTGTAATGTCCATTCTTGTCTTTTACTATCTTTTTTTATCCTGAAGTTTATTTCATTAGATATCACTGTGGGAACTCCTGCTTTCCTCTGGTTACCATTTTCTTGAAGTATTGTTTCCCATCCTTTCATTCTGAGTCTGTTTGTCCTTATGGATGAGGTGTGTTTCTTGGAGAAAGCATAAGGATATGGTTGAGTTCTGTTTTTTAATCCAGTCTGCTACTCTGTGTCTTTTTATTGGTGAGTTTAGTCCATTAACATTTAGAGTGATGATCAATATGTGAGGATTTCCTGTGGCCATCACTTATTTCTTTTTTTTTCATTTCTTTCTTGTTGCCCCAACTTTGTTTCATTTTTCCTGATGTTTTGTTTCAGTTTGAAGAGCCTCCTTCATTATTTCTTGGAGTTCTGGTCTTGTGCTGGCAGATTGCTTCAACTTGTGTTTGTCTGAGAAGGTCTTTATCCCACCTTCATGTCTGAAAGATAATTTTGTTGGATAATTTATTCTTGGCTTTAAGTTTCTCTCTTTTATGTTTTTGAATATTGGATTCCACTCTCTCTTGGCTTGCAGAGTTTATGTTGAGAAATCAGATGCCATCCTGATGTGTTTTCCTCTAAAAGTTATAGATTTTTTCTTCCTGGCTGCCTTGAGAATTGTCTCTTTGTCTTTGGTTTTGGCCATCTTTAGTACCATGTGTCTTGGAGAAGATTTGTTATGGTGCAGGTATCTAGTGGACCTGTTTTCTTCTTGAACATGGGGTTCCAGATATTTCCATAGGTTTGGAAAGTTCTCATCTATGATTTGTTTGAATATGCTTTCTGTAGAATGCTCTGCCCCTTCTTCCATTTCTATTATCCTGATATTGTTTTGTGTCATGGAGTCAGATAGTTCTTGCAAAGTTCTTTCAATCCTTTTGGTTCTATATTCCCTTTATTCCTCTTTCTGAGCTGCTCCCATGTTCCAGTCTTTGATATTACTAATTCTTTCCTCCATTTGGTTGGCCCTGTTTCCTATGGCAGTTATTTCACTTCTCACTTCTTTTATTGTATTATTTATTTTTCGCATTTCCATCTTGATCTTCCTTATGTTTTGAGTTTCTTTGTTAAATTGTTCTTTTTGTTCACGGAGTTCCATTTTATGTCATTCATCTCACTATGGTGCTCTACCAGTATGTTTTCATTTCTCTCCGATCCTTTAGAATGGCTACTTTAAATTTTCTGTCACTTAGTTCAGAAACTTCTACGTCTAAGAAGGTGTCTTCTGGATATATTTCATGTTCTTTCTGAGGAATTTTAGTTTTTAAGGACTTCATCCTGTCTGCTGGGTTCTTCATGTTTGATATGAGAGCTTTATGTTTAGTGCCCAGATTATTACTTTTGTGATGTCTTGCTGCAGGGCAGACACTAGTTGGCACTTGGGGTCAAGTTTTGGGAGAGAGGGGATTGTTTATTTCATATTTCTGATCTCCTGCTATGTTTCGAGGTGATGCACATCTATCCAGGGGAGAGTCCAACAAAGGGCATTCTGATGGCAGCTCCGCCTTATGCCCTATGGTAGGGGAGCTGGGTGATGCGGGCCAAGGCTTTTTCTGCTGGCTTGGGTGAATGCTATCAAATCCGCCTTTCTTCCCCGCCCTGATTCATCATCTAGCTGTCTGCGGGCTCACACTGCTTTTAGAACTTAGGGGCGCACAAGCAAGTGCACGCACCATAAGTCCAAAGCTGTGGGCCTGACCTGAGACAGCTGGGTCGCCTTTGCAGTGGGCCTGGAATAGGAACTGCAGCCCTGTATAGAAGTTGTGTGTGCCTGGGCTGTGCATCTCCAGGGGGCCGGGAGCTGAGGTGTCATCTCTGCAGTTCAGAGTCCTCTCTCAGCCCTCCTACCACTCAAAAGTTCCAGAGGCCAGCTCCCAAACTCCATCCCCAACACACCACTCCAAAGCCCAGCTTCCACACAGTCTCTCACCTTTCTGCCACTTTGCTCCTGTGCACTGTGCTGCTCCCGGATCATCATCAGCAATCATGTCCTGTTGCAGTCTGTCTCTACTCCCTTCCCTCTCTCCTGCTCGACCCCTTCTCTCCAAACTTCTGGTGTTTACTTGCGGTTCGTGGATTTCTCAGCTGCCATTTTGTCACTCAGGGTCCTGTTTCTTGGCTCCTGGGTAGCCGTTCAATTGTGTTTTCTGTGACAGGCTTTAAGGAGCTCCTCTCCAGTCATCAATTTGCCCTCCCTCTCTATGTCATTTTTTATGCTTGCTACCTTTGTTGAAATTCTCATTAAGTTCCTTAAGTATCCTTATAACTGTTGTTTTAAATTCTGTTATCTGCTAGATTGCTTGCCTACATGTGGTTTAGTTCTTGTTTTGGAGCGTTGTGTTCTTTTGGGGGGATTTCTCTTTTGTTTTTTGGCTGCATCTCTGTGTTGCTTTTTATGTATTAGAAAGATTTATGTCTTCTAGCCTTGGTTGGGTGGCCTTATGTAGTGGGTGCCTTGTGGGCTCCTGGCACAGTCTCCCTGGTCAACTGCTATAAGTGCTTCCTTGTGTTGGGTGTTTGTGCCTTCCTTTTATAGTTGAAGCTTGATTGCTGTTGGCATGTCACCAAGTCAGACTGGTCCTTATGCAGATTGGCTAGGAGTTTGGCCATGTCCACAGCTTACAGGTTGTTTTGCATGAGGCTTACATAACTAAATAGAATTCATCCCAGCTGGCTCTAGTGCCTATTGACACTGCCCTTTTTTGTGTGCCACTTGTAGAATTAATTGGGCAGTGCTATATTGTGGTCTGAAGACAACCTCCAATCGTGTTGGTTCTGGGGGCTTTTGGAAAGAAGTCTGGTGCTTCCCTAGGTCACTCAGTGGCTGTAAGAGTCCAGGGCCTACTTGGTATTAGCTGCAAAGAAGTCCATGATTGTTTGACGTCACTGATAAACCTGAACTTGTATGGGAGAGGCCACTGCACACTGAAGATGGATGGCACACGTTTTAGGCTTGGGTTAGCTCTGCAAAAAGCCAGGACTTCCTGAGGCTAGCTGCCACCTGTAAGCTCCTTTAAGGTTCACCTACCAATAAAGCCTCTGTGGATCACAACTTTAGGTGAGGCAGAATTTTAGAGAGTTACTTGAATGAGAAGTCTTGTGATAATTATGTTAATATAGATTGTGGTGTGGTGCTGATGCTGAGAGTTGAGGTATTCAGCAAAATTCTCAGAGCATAGTGAGGCCAGTTGCCACTCACCTGGGGCCTATTGACTTTGATACTTTTCCAAGAAAGATTGCAATGTGGACATGCCAAGTACTTCTGGAGTTGAAGGAGTGATAATAAATAGGGGAGGGTCCCAGTGAGTTAGCAGAGTGGAACAGCAAAGGTAATCAGACCAATTTCCTTTCAAATGTGGCCATGTGGGCAGAGGGCTCCACATAGAAAGGATGGTGCCTACCTGCTGGCTGCACAAGAGGAAGAGCCCACACAGGAAAAATGACAACTGTCCTCCAGTCATTTCCATACACCTCAAGTTTGCCCCTTGTATGTCTCTAATGCTCCTGAGTCACTATTTCTTTGCTGAAGCCCTGGGTGAGGGCCTGTGAGTGAGTGAGTTTCTGCTTGGACCTTCTATGAGGATGTCTGGATTTCTAGTAACTTTCTGTCTAACTTAGTTAATGAGAATTCCCACTATTTTTCACAGCATATGTTGTGGGTCTGCTCATTACTGTGAGCTAAAGAATCTGGTATGGGACTGGGGTTTCTTGTTCTTCATAGAAGGACCTCTGCAGCCAAAATATGTTTCCTGATTCTGAATCACTGCACAGAGGTTTGGGATCAGCCGGTTTCATGTCTCTGTACCTCCTACCAGCCTTGACATGGCTTCTTCTTTGTAGTCTTAGTTATACAACTTCTATTCAGTTAGACTTCAGATGGTTCTCAAGATTGAGTGTCCTATAATTATTTGTAATTTTAATGTTTTTAAGAATAGAAGCAGGCACAGTGTTTATTTACTCCTTCATCTTGGAACTCTCCCCACTTTTTTCTTAACATTCTTTCTATGCAACGAAGAAATACTCAGTAAAATAATACAAAAAAAAAATTGTTGCAAAGTAAGATTGAAGTAGTGATCTTACTATTATCACCATGATTGGAATAATGCAAGCTATCATAATGGCATTATGTAATGTCATAAAGTAATAACATAGAAATAGCATAAATTTGTGATAAATTTTTAAAAATAATTTGAGGTAATAAAAATAAAAATGTATACTTTTTGTGTTGTGAAAGCCCAGAGGTAAAGAACCATTTTTATCACATCATTTCAACAGCACATACCATTAGCATGACTTACCTCAATTGATAGTAATCTTTGTTTTTATTGTTAAATTTATTGGGGTGACATTGATTAGTAAAATTTACATAGGTTCCTGGTGTACAATTCTACAATACGTCATCTGTGTGTTGTATTATGTGTTCATCACCCAGAGTCAATTCTTTTTCCATCACTATATATTTGTGTTTCTGACCATTCTTTCCCTTCCCCCTCCCCCCTTACCCTCAGGAAATTACTAAATTATTGACTATGTCCATGAGTTTTGTTTCTTTGTTGCATTGAATTTTATGTTCCCCATATGAGTGGAATCATGTAGTTCTTATTTTTTTCTGACTGGCTTATTTCACTTATCATGATAATCTCAAGATCTATTCTTGTTGTCATAAATGGCCCTATTTCATCTTTTATTGTAGCTGACTAATATTCCACTGTGTAAACGTACAATGGCTTCTTTTTCCAGTCATCTAGCAGAGGATACTTTACTGTTTCCATGACTTGGCCACTGTGCTGCGATGAACATGGGATACACATATTTTGTGGACTAAGGTTTTTAAGTTTTTGGGGTAGTTACCAAGAAAAGGGATTCCTGGGTCATATGGCAATTCTATTCTTAGTTTTTTGAGGAAACTCCATACTGTTCTCCACAGTGGTTGTACCAGTATTCCCTTTATTCACAGATTTTCTTTCTGAGATCATTTAGTTCTCTCTGTGTGCTCCACCAATTTTCTTTCATCTCTCTAAGTGATTTTATAATTGCAGTTTTGAATTGTGTGTCATTTAGATCATATAATTTCATATTTTCCAGTTTCTTTCCTGGAGAACTTTTTTTTTTCTGTGCATCTTTGTTTCCTAGTGTACTCATTTTTATCTTTCTGGGCATAAGGTATTTCCCTTTGGCAAATATGAACAGGTCTTTATTTCACTTTCCAGTTGGTGTCACTATTGTGTCTTACATTATTTTCTTTGTCTTTTTACTCTTCTCACACTGGGAGATTCCCTGGGAGGTGAGCTTCTCTAATTTGATCCAGTTACCTTAATCTCTGTGCACCTCTTTTTTTGGAGAATGCACTAAGCAATAATATTCTATGCCTCTGGAATCCCAGTGTTGGCTGTAACTTTCCTTCTCCCCTCTCCTAAGCCCACACCATGGCCAGTATTGTGGTATTTCCTGGTCAGTGCTTTTACGTGCCCTGTATCACCTTCTCCAGCTCACCCAGGACTGCCTGGTCACTGGGTCTGCTGCACCTGTTTGTTGCAGTTTCCCTGAGCCCAACTGCCAGTTTCAGATGGAAAAATGGGAGCAAGGTTTATTTAGAAAAGAGCAAGTGTAACCTTGTTAACAGCACTATGTAATAGCGGTTTCCCTTTTTTGTGGTTGACTGCAGGCTCTAGGTAAAGTTGGGAAGGTGAGCTTTGAAAGAGATTTGGGGAAAGCCACCAGGTTTTGTGTCCATAGGTTTCACCTGGCTGTGAGGACAGTGCTGATTGCAATTGCTGTGTGATCTAAGATCACATAGTGTCCTGGGCCCTGGTTTCGGCTGCAACTCAATCTTGTCTGCCCACCAAGAGCAGAAAGAGCCACTGAGGATGAGCAGATTTTGGTGTGTCTTTCTCACTTCTCAAGCCCATGCCTTGTCTGGGGTTGTGATCTTCCCTTGACAGCATTTCCATTGGTCCTAGTTCTAACTTTCCAGCTCATCCAGGCCCACACTGTGGCTGGGTAAGTGCTGCTGTGACCCTTGGATTCCAGCTCTGAGCTCCTCCAGGCCTGAGCCTGTATTCCCATGTGTACTATGGCTGTGTCCCTAGTCTTCCCAGGGCCATGTAAGGCACCTCTGCTCAGGCCCCAACTCACGCAAGGCCATATGTTCAGGGCCTAGGTTTCCCAGGGTTGTTTCTGCTTTAGCTGCCTGTGCCTTCACACTTCTCAGTTCTCTACTTCCAATCTTCCCTGGTTTGTGCTACATTTTGGCCAATGTTCCCCAGGTTCCCAGCTTGCTCCCTCTTCTGCACGGCTCTGGGTCATTAACCATAACACATTCTGCCCTCTTTCCCATTCTCCTGGTCACTTTTTTTTTTCTTTGACCTTTAGGCATTTAGTTGGGATGAGTGGTTCTCTCAGCTGAGGCTATGTGCCACTTAGGAATTCTCTGGTCAGGAATTTTGTGTTTTTTTAATTTGTTGTATTTTCTAGGAGAGGTTTCAAGAGTCTCCTCTCATGCTACCATCTTGATGATCCCCTGTTGATGGTAATCTTGATTTCCTGACTGAGGTAGTGTTGTCCATGTTTTGCCACTATATAGGAACTCTATTTCTCCCTTTTCCACACAGTATTCTTTATAAGAAATTCACTATGCTCAACCCACACTTAATGAGTTGGGCATTATGTTCTCCCTCTTTGAGGGTGAAATAGCTATATAAAATATTTAAAATTCTTATGCAAGAAAGAGCTGTGTTTACTCTTCTTCTATTTATTTATTCATTCAGTAATCTATATCTTAATAAAATCATGGATATTTAATTTACAGTTTGGGTTATAATTCAATACTACTTTAATTAACCTGTTTATAAATTTTCAACTTTGGCTAGTCACAACCCTTTCAGTTGAATACTATGCTTCTTTGGCACATTCTTATTATTGCAGCTTTTTGTTCTTCTTTTCTTTGTCCTTAAGGAACTTTCATTCTTTTATAAGTATAAGATGCTTTAGTCTCATCTCACACATTTTTTTCTCAATCTTGACTCAGCTGTATCCTCTAAAGTTCCCTGTTATTTGCTTGTTTGTTTGTTTTTTTACTCAGAATGGTATTAGAAAACAAAATATTAAACAAAGTCCAAGATGGTGGATGCCTATCGCCTCCCAGGATTACATCAAAATTAAAAATAACTCACATAACAATAAACCTCAAGCATCATCTGAAGACTACCTGAACAGAACCCCTATAACTGAGGATCTAAAGAAGAGGCCACATTAAGACGGGTGATATGAAGTGGGCTGACCATGAGCCCATGGATAGTGGTTGAACAGTGAGAGTGACACCTCTTTGCCAGAGCTTACCCCCCAAAACGGTGGGGTCTCAGCCCCAAGGCAGGCTCCCTAGCCCAGGGGTTCTGTGCCAGGAAGAGGAGTGTCTACATCTGGACCTGAAAATCAGTGAGGATGCTGTCTGTTCATCCTGGTAAGATAAAAGTTGGCTAGAAACCCAGGTGTTTATTTAAAGGAATTGCACACAGACTCTCTTGCTTGCAAACACTCAACTGGTCTCTGGTGGAGGTGCAGCAACTCAAGAGGTATGAGAAACATACAGGGAAAGAGTGAGTTTTGTGGCTTCAATGTGAATGCTAAAGGACCCAGTAATTGTCTCTGTGTGGAGTTTGTCTTACTTGTAGCCTATAGAAGGGTGCTATATGTTTTATGTTGAACCATCTCCAAAAGTACCAATCTGAGACTGCACTGATCTGGTAAGATCTAGACATGCACACCACCTTGATGACACCCTGGATTCCCATCACATACAGCTAGTCCTGCATTGCCATCAGCACTCTTTGCTACTGAGTAGCTGGGTTCAACCCATGAGCTGCAGTAGCCTTTTACATAAGCATCCTGGGGAAATTTGGTTGTGACCAGTGAGAGACACCTTGAACTACAGCCTCTTTTAAGTGGTCATTTAAAATTTGAATGTCTGAGGTGAGAAGTAGTTGGCCATGATGTTCTAAAGGTATTTTTGTGATGTGATCACAGGCTGGAACTGGTGCAATAGCTGTTACTGCATTAATTTTGTAAAAGCTACTCTCCACACATTGTGACTTCCTGAAACCATGCCCTATCCACCTTAGACTGCATTGCCAGGGGAGAAAGGAACTCTTGGCTGCTAAGCAGCCAGCCTCACTTCATGAGATTCAGAAAAAATTTATAGTAGTGGACAGATTGCAACAGCCTAGACAAATTTTGGTGGTGAGCAGCAAGGTACAACCTTCAAGTCAGTCTTTCTTGGGTTATTGTCAGAGGCCTGTCTGCCTGAAATGAACAGAGGCTGGCAGTGGTGTTCTCAGGGCATTTTTGCAAAGTGGCCAAAAGACTGTACCAATTCAAAAAACTGAAACTGCATTAGTTTTGTAAAAACTACTGCCTGCATCTAAAAATTCCCTGGAACTCCACTTTGACTAACAAGGGCTGCAACACTGAATGAATTCTCAACACCATGTCAACTGGTTCAATCCACAAACCTATGGAGAGTCTTTCAATGGCTTAGCCTTACTGAAAGCTGAAAAGTAGCAAAAAGCATGGTGCTGTGAGCCTTTTGCTTAGTTACCCAACGTCCAATACTGGTGACAGCCAGAATTGATCATGGTGAGACCACTTCCATTATCCTCTAGGTCTAACAAAAGCAGCAAAAATCAATGTAGCTGTGCAGCTACTACTGGGTAGCTCCAGGATGGTCACAGGTAAGACTTAAATACATTTTCTTGGGAACACCTTCCAAGAAACATTGAAAACAACACATCCAGAGGCTGGCTTCAGACTACACCGAGCACTACCTGGTTGGCCCCCCAGGTGGCACACCCAAAGTGTGGACTCAAAAGGTACAAGAACCTGCAGTGACAAGCCCCATTTGAAGTCAGCCACCACACAGCAGCTCATAAAATGTGGTCATAGTCAATCCTTCTATTCAGTCAGCTTGAAAGTTAATCCCAACAACTGGCCCACCAAAATCTATATAGTCTCAACTGTAACAGGAGAATGCAAACAATAGAAATGAGGAATACTCCTGGAATACAGGCAAACAAGATAAAAAATTGTGCCATTAGGGGAGCAACAAAATGGTGGTGTGAGAGGGACCCCTCGAAAACTCCCCTGGAGATTATAACAACTCCTCTGGAGATGATAACTAATAACTCAACTAAGAATTCCCTACAAAACACAGAAACACAACTAAGAAACCCACTTATCACACCAAAGCACCTACAGATATACAGTGGAGCAATCAGAGAAGAAAAAGCAGGAAGTGCAGAGATGTGAGCCTCTTGCAGGTCCCCACTTGGAACTCTGCTTCTGGGGGAGGAAGGAGATTAAAAGTGGTAGGTAAGCATTACAGACTTCACTCAGTCCATGGGAAAGAGAAAAGAAGGCCCAGACATGGGGACCATGAGACAACACAATCAGACTGCACTTTGGCCTCCAGGAGGTGCAGATTGAGTCTACGAGATGCAGAAGCCCAAACTCACCCTGGTTCCAAGAGGAGTGGGAGCTATGGGGATGGTGAGGAGCAACTCTGTGTCCTAGCTGTGGTCTGGGAAGAAGAAAGGAGAGGGCTGCACATACATTTCTCAGCCCACAATCAGAACAGTCTGAAAAAACTAGCATGTAGATCTGACCCCAAGGCTAAAAGCAGAGTCCTCAGGGCAAACAGAACAGAAAGGTATAATTATGCTCATACTACCTGTGCCGCCCACAACCCCAGGAAGAAAACAAAGGTGCAAATTGTGTCTGCCTCTTCGCCCAGATCTCTGCCCACCCAGTATCAGCAGTACACACCAAAATAAGTGCAGCACTGAGTGTCAGGTTAAGCACCAGACTATCTACAAACAGAGAGGCTGCCAGAATGAGAAACCAGAGAAACAACTCAAAATAAATTTGAACAGCAGAAAATCACACAAAATGAGATGAAGTCAAACAACCCATTAGAAACAGAGCTCAAAAGTATGATTATAAAAATGCTCAGGGAAATTAATGACAATTTCAACAGAGATAGCAAAAATAAAAGAACACACACACACACACACACACACACACACACACCATGATAAAAAAAAAAGGCAGAGATAAAAATTACATTAACTGAAATGAAGAATGAAATAAAAGACAAGAAGAAGCAGAAATGCAATGCAAAGCAGTGATTTGCAAGAAAACCAGCAGAAAACACCCAATCAGAACAAGAAATAAATTTTAAAAATCCAGAAAAAATAATAATGGTTTTAGATTCCTCTGGGTCACCATTGAGTGTAAAAACATTTGCATCATAGGACTACCAGAAGGAAAGAAGAAAAAGCAAGGGATCAAAAACTTTTTTGAAAATGTAATGACTGAAAATTTTCTTAACCTGGTGCAGGAATCAGATATACAGCCCAGGAAACACAGAGTACCAAACAAGATGAACCCAAACAAGAACACACTGAAACACATCATAATTAAAATGGCGAAGTTAAAGAAAAGAGAAAATTCTGAAAGCAGCAAGAGAAATGCAAACAGCACTTATAAGGGGATACTTATTCAACTTTCAGTTGATTTCTCATCAGAAACTTTGCTGGCTGGAGGGAGGGGCAGAAAATATTCAACATGATGAAAACCAAGGATCTGCAACCAATATTAATTGTATTTAGTAAGGCTAGAATTGAAGGATACATAAAGAGATTCTCAGACAAGAAGAAGCTAACAGAGTTTATCACCATTAAACCAGAACTGCAAAAGAATGTTAGAGAAATTTCTTGAAGATGAGAGGAGAAATGGGAGAGTGGATAAAATAAGGGAAAGGAATTGAAAAGTTTAGTTGGGTTGTTACAAGGCTATAATTGTGAGGATATATAGTATAACATGGAAATATATTCAATGAGGTTGCAGTAACTTTGTGTGGTATCAGATAAGCACTAGATTTATTGGAGCGATGAAAGGGAAGCTCGAGGGATGGGCAAAAATGGGGAATAAATCAAGCAATACAAATTTATAGTTATAGAATAGTCACAGGGATGTAAAATCCAGCATAAGGCATACAGTCAATAACATTATAATAACTGTGTATGGTGACAGAGAGGAACCAGATGTATCAGCATGAGGATTTTGTAAGTTATATAAATGAATCATAACTGTGCTTTACATTTAAAACCAATATAATATTGCATGTCAAATGTAACTAAAAAATGAAATGTCTCAAAAAAAAGGAAATTCCAATGGCTAAAAATCATTCAAACAGAAAATAATTTTACCAGTCATAATAAAAAAATCCAAACATTGGGAAAGAAATTTATCGTTGGACATCACAGGACATATACTACATAAGGCCACCCAGCAAAGACTGAAAGACATATGAGATCTACCTAATACATAGAAGAAAACACACAAAAACAGCCAGAATGCTGAAAGAAAAATACATATCTCAAATTTTTTAAAAAAGGAAAAACTTCCGAAAGTAAAAATATATGAAATGGACACAACCAACATACCAGAAAAAGAGTTTAAAACATTGGTCACAAGAATGCTTAAGAAAGTTAGTGAGAACTTCAACAAAGCAATAGTAAGCATAAAAAAGGACATATAAATCATAAATAAAAATCAGTCAGAAATAAAGAATGCAGTAACTGAAATGAAGAATACACTAGAAATAATCAACAGCAGATTGGATAAAGTAGAGGTTTGAAGCAGTGATTTAGAAATAAAGGTAACAAAATATACTTAATTGTAACATCATCAACAACAACAATGACAAAATGAAGACAGTTAAAGATACATGTGGGACAATATCAAACATAACATCATTCACAGCATAATACCAGAAGAAGAGAGGGATGAGTGATTGAGGACTAATTTGAAGAAATGATTACTGAAAACTGTTCTAACCTGGCAAAGAAAACAGATATAAAAAATCAGGAAGCATACAGAATAGGAAAAACAAAAGATGCAGCCAAAAAGGCCCACACTAAGACATATCACAAAATGGCAAAGGTTAAATACAGAGAGAATCATAAAAGCAGCAAAAGAAAGAAAATTTGTTCATTAGAAGAGTGACCCCATTAGACTATCAGCAGATTCTTCAACAGAAACTTTGCAGGCCACAAATAAGTGGCAAGATATATGCAAACCAATTAAAAACTATGGCCTACAGCCAAGACTGGTTCCTACCAGAAAGGCTGTCATTTAAAACTGAATGAGAATAGAACCTTGCAGAAAAATCTGAAGAAATTTCTTACCACCAAGTCAGTGTTACAAGTAATGTTAACAAATGTGTTTTTAAGAAAAAGAGAAAAATAGCAAACAAAAAACAAATATTAAAAATATGAATAATAAAATAATAATAACTATGTACCTTTCAATAATCAGCTTAAATGTAAATGGATAAAATTATTTAATTAAAAGACATAGGGTGGCTGAATGGATAAAGCAAAACCTATGCATATGCTGCCTATAAGAGACACATCTCTGATCAAAAGACACACATAATCAACAATAAAAAGATGGATAAAGATATTTATCACAAATGGAAATGAGAAAAAAGCTAAGGTAGCAATAACTATATTGGAATAAATAGACTTTAAAAAGAAGACTATAGTAAGAGACAAAGAAGGACATTACATAATAAAATAGGGATCAATTTAACTAGAGGACATTACCCTACTAAACATTTATGACCCCAACATAGGATTAACTAAATGTATTAAGCAAATATTGACCAGCATACAAGCAAAGAACAACAGTAACACAATCATAGTAGCAGATTTTTCCATCTCACTGACACCAATGGAGAAATCTTCCAGATACAAAATCAACATAGAAAATGTGGCTTTAAATGACACACCAGATGAGATAAATTTACTTGGTATCGTTAGAGCATTTCTCCCAAAAGCAGCAGAATATACAATTTTTTAAGTGCACAGGGAATACTTTCCAAGATAGATCAAATGTTAGGCCAGAAAACAAGTCTCAATATACTTAAAAATATTAAAATCATATAAAGCACCTTCTCTGAATGCAATGTTATGAAATAGAAATCAATTACAAAAAATAAAACTGAAAACCACACAAACACATAAAGGCTAAATATCATGCTAGTAAATAATGAATGATCAAGTAAGAAATCAAAACATATTTTGAGACAAATAAAATGAAAACACAACAGGCAAAAATCTATGAACCATAGTGAAAGCTATCCTCAGAAAAAAATTCATAGCAATGCAGGCCTACCTCAAAAGAGAAAAAAAATGTTAAATAAGCAGTCTGTTTTTACAACTAAGGAAACTGAAAGAAACAAAAATAAAAACAAACAAACAAAAAACCCCAAGAAACAAAGCAAAACAAACAAACAAAAAACAAACACCAAACAAAGCCCAGAATGAGTACAACCAAGGGAATAATAAAGACCAGAGTGAGTTAAAAAATAGAAGTTAAGACAACCAAAAAAAAGATCAATGAAACCAAGATCTGTTTTTTTTTAAAAAATATAAACAATAATAAAAGAAAATATGAACAAAATTGACAAACTTTGAACCAGATTCATCAAGAAAAAAGAAATATAAGAGGAGACTCAAATTAATAAAATTTAAAATAGCTGAGACGTGACAACAGACACCACAGAAATACAAAATAAAATTAATAACAGATTGGATAATCTGAAAAATTAACTAAATTCAAGAAGTATACCATCTTCCAAGGCTGAACAAGAAAAAAACAGAAAAATTGGAGAGAGACATTACAACTAACACTATCAAATTAGTAATCAACATGCTCTCAACAAGCAAAGTTACTGAACCAGAAGGTCTCACAGGTAAATTTTATCAAACATCGAATAAACAATTAAAACTTCTTTTTCTCAAAATATTTCAAAAAATTAAGGGGAGGTATGGCTTTCAGGCTCATTTTACCAGGTGATTATTATCCTGATTTCAAAATCAGAGAAAACCATTAAAAGAACAAAACTATAGGGCAATATCCCTAATAAACAAAGATGCAAAAATTATCAACAAAATATTAGCAAACCCAATTTAACAATACATTGAATAAATTATATACCATGATCAAGTGGGATCCATTTCTGGTATGTTCTGGTATTCAAGGGTTGTTCACTACCCCCAAATTAGTTAATGTAAGACACCACATAAGCAAAATAAAAAATATAAATTATATGGTTATATCAATAGATGCAGGAGAAGTGTTTGACAAAATCTACCATCCATTTGTGATAAAAACTCTCAGCGAAATGGGAATAGAATAAATGTCACAAGGTAAAAAGGCCACGTATGACAAACACAGTGCTAATAACACACTCAATGGGACAAAACTAAAAGAAATGAACAAACAAATAACCCATGGACACAATAAAAAGTTTAATGTTTATTTGGGGACGAGTGGGCTAGGGAGGGGAGAAAGGGGAGGGGGTGGGAGAGGAGGGGGTAAGCTAAATATACGGTGATGGAAAGAGAAGTCACATTAGGTGGTGAACTTATTATACAACAAGTTAACAATGCACTGTAGAATGGTATGCCTGAAACCTATGTAATCCTTGCTAACAGATGTCACCCCAATAAAAAAAAAAAATAAAAAAAATAAAAGCATACTCCTTAAGATTAGAAACAAGACAATGATGCCCACATTTGAATCTGTCATTCAACATAGTATTAGAAGTCCTAGTTACAACAATTAGACAAAAAATAAAGGCATTTAATAGGGAACAGAAGAAATTAAACTATAATTATTTTCAGATGACATCATACTACATATACAGAACCTCAAAATTTCCACCCAAAAACTATTGGAACTAATAAGTAAATTTAACAAACTAGCAAGATACAAAATTAAAATTTAAAAATTGGTTGCATTTTTATACACAAATTATGAACTATCAGAAAAAGAAATTAAGAAAACAATCTCTTTCATGGCTGAATAAAAAAAGTAAAATACTTAGGTGTAAATTAACCAAAAAAGGTAAAAGACCTAGACTTAGTAAATTATAAAACATTGAAGACAGAAATAAAGCAAGATATAAATAAATGTAAGTATATATCACGCTCATGGAAAGAAAGAATTAATATACTTAAAAAGTCCGTATTACCCAAAGCAATTTATAGATTCAATGTAATCCCCATGAAAATACAAATGCTATTTTTCATAGAACTAGAACAAATAATCCTGAATTTTGTATTGAACCAGAGAAGACCATGAATAACAAAGGCAATCCTGAGAAAGAAGAACAAAGTTAATGGTATCATGCTACCTAATATCAAATTATACTATAAGATCATAGTAATCTAAACAACAAGGTATTAGCATAAAAACAGACATATAGATTAATGGAATAGAATAAAGAGCCAAAAAATTGATCCATCCCTACATCATTATTTAATCTATGATAAATGAAGCAGGAATTTACAGTGGGGTAAAGACAGACTATTCAATTAATGAGGCTGAGAAAACTGAACAGATACATGCACAAAATTAAACTGGATGAGCTTCTTAGGCCATATACAAAATTAAACTTAAAACAATTACTTAAATTCAAGACCTGAAACTATAAAACCTCTGAAAGCAAATAAAAAAGTAAACTTGCAGTCATTACCCTTAATAATATTTTATTGATATATCTCCTTGAGCATGGAAAAAAATGGGACTACATTAAGCTAATACATTCTTTAAAAATTTTCACAGCAAAGGAAACTGGCAACAAAATGAAAAGACAGTTTATTAAATTAGAGAAGGTATTAACAGCTAAGAAGGTGATAATATCCAAAATTTATATAAAACTCTGTCATCTCAACACCAAAAACAAATAAATAAATAAACACCAATAGAGACATCATCAAGATGGCAGCATGAGAGGAGATTTTCAAAATGTCTCCTGAAAACTACAAATTGAAAAACTATAATTCAACAAAGAAATCTCTAAGCAAAACAGAAGCTCAGCTGGGAGACACACTGACTGCAAGGATACACCTAAAGGTTAAAGAGAAGGGAGCAAACAGGGGAGGAGGAAAGAGGGAAGTTTTATCCTGCAGGGGCTAGGAAATTAGCCAGTGGCAGATGCAAAAATGGAGCCTGGTGCTCAGGGAAGTCTGAGTAGTAATAATGGGATGCAGGACCAGAAGAGAGAAAAATAAACAAAACACAACAACTCATAGACAGCTGTGTTTGTGCCTTCTCCTGCCCCATACATTCCAGACAGAGACATTGGCTTGTAATACAGCTGAGCCCACCACCCAGGGTGTTGACCTTAAGGCATACAGAGGATGTAGTCCACCTGCCTTCATTCCAAGCAGAAATCATAGATACAAAGCCTGGCCACCTTACCCACTTTCACAGATCTAATTTTCCCCATATCTGCCCAGTGCACAGGGAAGGGGCTCTATGGGGTAGTCAGAAGGAAATCACCATTATTCAGTGCCACAGACAAACCAGAATTTCATTAAACTCACCCAATTCCCATCCTTTCTGGCTGAAAACAGCAGCAGGGATTCCAGGGGAGATGAAACACACAGGCACAAGAGTTTTTGCAAGCACTATGATTTCAGAGGCCCAGAACCCCATCACATTTTTTCATGAAAGCAGTGCATTGAGATCAAGGTGACTGGGTCAAAGAGTAGAAGTCTAACTCCCAGGAACTCTTCCATCATGAGAAGACCAAAGAACCAAACTAAACCAGAATGAAACAACAAAACAAAACAGAACAAAAACATAACCACTGTATCCCAAAAGAGAAAATAAAATATTCCAGTGATGCCTACCTAAAAAGCAATTGAAAGCCCTCTTTATATATATCTGTTACAATATCTGCACTTGTAGATAAATGCCCAGGAAAAAAAAATGCACCAATAGCTCTAGATATTCACAAAAACAAAGCTGTTCAAAAAATAAAAGTAAAAATTGTCCAGAAGAAAAGAAGCTTAATGAAATGGAAATATGTTATTTAAATGACACATAATTAAAATTACAGTTCTGAAAACAAAAAAAAACCAAGGTGCAAGAAAACACAGGTAGGCAGTTAAATAAATTCAGAAAAAAAATCACACACACACAAAAATTTTATCAAAGAGATTAAAATTTTCAAAAAGAACCAAATAGATATTCTGGGGATAAAGAATGCAATAAAAAATGAGGAATGAAATAGCTAGCATAAGATGCAGAAATGACAAAATAGAAGAAAGAATTAATGATATAAGAAATAGAAATATGAAAATGACACAAAAGGAAGAAGAGAGAGCAAAAGAATGAAAAGAAATAAAAATTCTGTAAGAATCGTCTCACTCCATTGGAAAAAAAATGTAAGAATAATAGGTTTAATAGAAGGAGAAATGAGTGAGAATGGCACAAAGAGTCTATTCAAAAAATCAATGAGAAATTTTCAAACTTATGAAAAAAACTGGATCCTCAAATTCCTGAAATAAACAGAACGCCTAACTACCTCAATTCCAATAGGCTTTTTCCAAGGCACATTGTATTTAAACTGTCAAAAATTAATGACATAGAAATAATTCTCAAGGCAGCTGGAGAAAAAAAGACTGTAATCTATAAAGAAAAGCCAATCAGATTATCTTCAAACTTCTCAGGAGAAACTACAAGCCAGAAGGTAGTGGAATGAAGTACTTAAACTATTGAAGAAGAGAAATTACTAACCAATAAGAAGATTAAAATCATATCAAGTGTATTCTCTGAACACATAGCTATAAAATTGGAAATAAAATGGAAAAAGAAAAAGCCAGAATTACCATATATATATATATATATATATATATATATATATATATATATATATATATGGAGATTAAACAAAATGTTATTAAAAATTGACTGGTTCAAAAAAGTAATAGAAGAAAGATAAAAATACACAGAAACAAATAGGAATAAAAAACACATCATATCAAAATTATCAGAATGCAGCAAAAGCAGTAATAAGAGAAAAATTTATATCTTATTTACAGGCTATATCAAGAAATGAGAAAAAAATCTGAAAAAACCAACCTAACATTACATTTCAAGGAACTAGAAAAATAAATAAACTCAAAGTCAGCAGAATAAAAAAATACATACAATAATAATACAAGAACTATTGGGGATGAGTGGGTTAGGGAGGGGAGAAAGGGGAGGGGTTGGGAGAGGAGGGGGAGAAGCTAAATATAAGGTGATGGAAAGAGAAGTCACATTAGGTGGTGAACTTATTATACATGAAGTTGATAATGCACTGTAGAATTGTATGCCTGAAACCTATGTAATCCTTGCTAACAAATGTCACCCCAATAAGTCTAACAATAAAAATGAATTAAAAAAAAAAACAAAAAAAAAACAAAAAAAATAATACAAGAACTAAATGAAATAGAGAAAAACAACTGAAATAAAATGGAAAAAATAATGCAAGAAATATGTGGTTTTACAATAATAAATTAATAAAACTGACAAACCCCTGGCTATGGTCACTAGATAAGAAGAGAAAAGACACACTAACCAAATTAAGGAACAAAAAGAGGAGGGCGACATGGCAACCAGGGAGGAGGTCTGAAAAACCTCTTCCAGAAAACAATTAAATGGCTGTTTAGGAGTCAAGAAAAAAAACCCCGAGTGGCACAATGACAACTAAGAAATGTACACATCACAAAACATCACGTGAAGATTAAAGAGAGGGCAGCAAAGGGGAAAGAAGGAAGAAAGCAGAGACTGATGGTGACAAGACCCCATCATTGCTAACTGAAGAAACTAGAAAGAAATCAAGGAGCAGAATGATACATGGGAGGAAGGAGGCCAAGAGGCAACAACAGTGAAAACCAGAATGGTAGGAATGTGGGGAGACTGTAAGGGAGCTGGACCCAAAAGCAGCATGTTAGGGAGCAAACCTGGGAGCCAGATTCTAAAACTCTGAGTAGCAAGGAAGCTCTATGAGGACCCTAAACAAACCCAGGTGGAAATAATACCCCCATACAGCACCTCAGTTCCTGGTGCCCTTGTGGCCTGCAAGGCCTGAATGGTGCCCTCACAAGGATCATGGTTCAGGGCCCATAGGGTGCGTGTTTCCACCTCTCTTCTTGTAACCTCTGGCATCAGTCCTGTGGCTTTAGACCTGTGGTTCATGCACTCCCCATGCCCTTGCCCAGCACTCTTGCAGTGCACAGGGCTCCCAGTCTACAGAGCATGTGTACCCAGCACCCTTGCCTCATGTGGACTGCATCTCCAGGCCTATGGTGCATGCATACCAAGCACCCTCATGTGGCCAGTGGCATCAGCCTCGCGACTAGAGACCCGTGGCTTGTGCATGCACAGTGCCCTCAATGTAGCATGGCCTGCTTCTCTCAGCCCATGGTGCTCATGCACCCAGCATCCTCATGCAGATCCCACCCCACAGGTCTTGGCTTGCAGCCGTGCATACATCTGGTAATCTCACAGGGCCTGTGGATTCTGGACCGCCGAGTGCATGTACCTGGTACCCTCACTGGGAGCTCTCGAGTGGTCTGCATTTTCTGGACCATGTTGCACATGCACCCAGTGCATTTATGTGGATCCCAGCCCATGGCACACACACCCCCAGTGCCCTCACACAAATCTTGGCCTGTGGGTCTTGGCCTGCAACTCCTGTCATGAAGTGCTTGCATGCTCACAGCACCCTCTTCGGGCTTGTGCTTGCAGACACAGTGCTAAGCAGCTGCTGTAGAAATTAATCACTGGAACACTACCTGGGGTAAAGTGCTAGAGAGGGGAGAGAGGCTGATTTTACAGCATTCACCCCAACCAGTGAGAGCTGCCTCAGCCTTCATCCCATTAGGCTCCCCTCTCTCCCCCACTTCACCAACAAAGCACAGGAGGTGGAGCTGCCCCACTGGGCATTTTGTTGGCCTCTCACCTCTACTACATCCTCCCCAAAGAATTGCAAGAAGCAAAGAGAATGCAGACTGATGCACCCCACCCTCAAACGCTGCTAGAGATAGGAGATAAGGTTTATACACCTTCCCTCTCTCCCAAATCTTGCCACCAGTGACACCTAGTGTCTGCGCTACAGCAGAACACCACAAAAATACCAATCAAAGAAAGAGACGTGGGTTCTGCTGAAAATGAAGCCCTAATGCCAAAGAAGAAAAACACAACAGATAAGAGGAGTACCTTAGTATTTAAAGCTGCTCAGAAAAAAAGATGAAAAATCTCCAGAAAAGGATCTTATAGATCTAGAAATTTATGAACTAAGTAACAGATTATAAAGTAGCCATTCTAAAGGCTCTGATAGAGACGAAATCATACTGGCAAAACACCATAGCTGAGATGAATGATCGCAGAAAGGAAATCCGTTAACAAAAGGAAAAATTTATCAAAGAAATTTAAACTATAAGGAAAAACAAGATGGTAATTCTAGAGATAAATAATACAATAAAAGAAGTGAGAAATAAAATAACTAGCATAGGAAACAGAGCCAACAAGATGGTGGAAAGAATTAGTGATCTTGAAGATCAGAACATGGATACATCTCAGAAAGAGGAAGATAGGGAATACAAAATCAACAAGATTGAAAGAACTCTGCAAGAACTATCTGACTCCATAAGGAAGAACAATATCAGGATAAGAAGATTAGAAGAAGGAGTAGAGTGCTTTACAGAGAACACACTCAGACAAATAGATGAGTAGTTTCCAACCTATAGAAAGATCTGGAACCCCAAATTCAAGAAGAAAATAGGTCCACTCGATACGTAGACACTGACAGGTCTTCTCCAAGACACATTCTACTAAAGATGTCAAAAAGTAAAGGCAAAGGGACAATTCTCAATGCAGCCAGGGAAAAAGAACCAAAACCTTTAGGCCGGCATCAGACTTCTCAGCAGAAACTCTACAAGCCAGAAGGTAGTGTAATCAATATTCAAAATATTAAAAGAAAAAAATCTTCCAGCCATGAATAAATTATCCATCAAAATTATCCTTCAGGAGTTCCTTGGTGGTGTAGCGGCTTAAGGCTTTGGCGCTGGCGCTGTCAGCACTGCAGCCTGGGCTCGATTCCCGGCCAGGGAACTACCCATATACAAAAAAAAAAAATTATCCTTCACATATGAAGGGGAAATAAAGACCTTCTCAGACACACAGAAGCTGAGGGAATTTGCCAGCACAAGGTCAGCACTCCAAGAAATACTGAAGGAGGCTCTTCAGCCTGAAACAAAACTCAGGAAAAATGGAACAAAGGTGGGGCAACAAGAAAGAAACAAAAACAAACAAACAAACAAACAAACAAAAACAAAGAAAGAAATAAGTAATGGCCACAGGAAATCCTCACATATCGATCATCACTCTAAATGTTAATGGACTGAACTCATCAATAAAAAGAAACAGAGTAGCAGACTGGATTAAAAAATATATATCCATATACTGTCTCCAAGAGACATAGTTCAGCCTTAAGGACAAACAGAGACTCAGTGAAGGATGAAAAACAATATTGCAAAAACTGATAACCAGAAAAAAGCAGGATTTACCATACTAATACCAGACAAAATTAACTTCAGGTTAAAATACATAACAAGAGACAAAGATGAACATTACATAGTGATAAAAGGCACAATACAACAAGAAGAAGGCTTGACAATAATTAATATATATGCTCCCAATCAGGAAGCACCAAAATATTCAAAGCAACTACTAACAGATCTGAAAGGAGAAACTGACAATAGCACAATCATTGTGGAAGATTTAAACACCCCCTTAACAGCCATGGACAGATCATCCAAACAGAAAATAAATGAGGAAATATCAGCTCTAAAAGACTCATTACAGAAATTGAGCATGATTGACATTTACAGGACACTTCATCTAGAAAAAAAAAAGAAAAGGCTATACCTCATTTTCTAGTGCACATGGAATATTCTCAAAATTAGACCACATGTTAAGATGCAAAAGTACTCTCAGCAAATTAAAGATCATTGAAATTATACCAAGTGTATTCTCAGACCATGAAGCTTTGAAATTGAAGATCAAATGTAAAAGGAAAGCAGAAAAAAAAAACCACAAACATGTGGAGATTAAACAACATCTCATTAAAAATGAATGGTCTATCTTAAGAAAAAAGAAAAATCACAAGTAAACACCTTAACACCCTATCTTAAAAAAACTAGAAGAAGAGCAGACAAAACCCAAAGTCAAGGGAAGGAAAGAAATAATCAAAATTAAAGCAGAGATGTTGTGTCCAGCACAACATGCACTGTGGAAAAATGAAAAGAGCGACACAAAATTAAAAAAGACAGTAGCCAAGAATATAGTATGAGTGGCTTCAAGGGACTCGAGCCTTGAGGACTGAGAGCGCTGAATCAGGCCAACACATAGCTTTTATTGATGGACATACAAGGAAGTGAAACTGGTTTTTTCATGGTCTGTGAGTTACGTTGCCAAGGAGACTGCTTTTCCTGAATGTCCCCATTGTGTACCAACATGTATTGCGTTTCTACGAGAACAGAGAACCCCAAGGACTCAGTGTACCAAAACCACCCCAAGGAGTTGACTCAGTATCCAAGTCATCTCTAAGGAAGCAAGACCAATATCGTTTTATCAGGTCACCACTGGAGCAGCGTGGGACACAAGGCAACCAGCAGACAGGAGATTAACCTCAGAGAGGGTGAGGGTCTATGCCTCACTTCTGTTGAACCCAATCTCTCTTCTGATGGCCCCTATGAAACTGTGCCTGTCTTAGGTTGTCCTCCCTTGAGGAATCTTACCTGTCATTGACTAACCAGCCATCCTCCAGGGCCATACAGGGTGATGTGAGGTATATGAGAGAAGGAGGAACAGAATCCCCGAGAGAGGGTCAGTTCTTGCTCCTAGATATTCTATGCCCCCATGGCCTCCATGCTTAGCTCCTGCCTTAGGATATAATGAGGAATGCATGAGGGGACAGACAGGTTGGCAATTGAAAAGCACACAGAAATAACCTAATTTGAGAACAGAAGGACAATAAAAAAAATTAATATGACAAAAGGCTGGTTCTTTGAGAAAGTCAACAAAATTGATGAAACCCTGGCTAGACTAATCTAAGGATGAAAGGAAAGGACATAAATATCTGAAATTAAAAATGAGAGGGAATAAATTACCACTGATACTGCAGAAATACAAAGGATTATAAGAAATCATTATGAAGGGCTTTATGCCACTAAATTTAACAACCTAGAAAAAAATGGACAAGTTCTGAGAAACTTATAACCTACCTAGAGTGAACCAAGAAGAACCGGATAATCTAAATAGACTAATCAATAGTAAAGAAACTTAAATGACTATCCACAACCTCCTTAGAGGCAAAAGCCCCAGACCAGATGATCTCACCAATGAATTCCACCATAATTCAAAGAAGAATTAACACTTATCCTCCTGAGAGTCTTCCAAAATATTGAAGATGAAGCAATACTTTCCAACTCATTCAATGAGGCCAATATTATTCTAATACCAAAGCCTGGTAAAGACAACACAAAACAAACAAACAAATATATATATATATATATATATTTATACATACCAATATCTCTGATGAACACAGATGCAAAAATTCTAAACACAATATTAGCAAAAAGAATACAACAATGTATGAAAAAGATTATACATCATGACCAAGTGGGATTCATCCCTGGAGCATAAGGATGGTTCAACACATGAAAATCAATGAATGTGATACACCACATAAACAAAACAAATAAAAACCTTATGGTCATATCAATTGATACAGAAACAGCATTCAAGAAGGCACAACATCTATTTATGATCAAAACACTAAATAAAATGGGCATAGAAGAAAAGTATCTCAACATAATAAAGGTCATATATTACAAATTCTCAGTAATATCATACTGAATAGGGAAAAGTTGAAGCCCATTCCCTTAAAATCAGGAACCAGACAGGGATGTCTGCTGTCACTATTGCCATTCAATATAGTACTGGAAGTTCTAGTTGGACCAAACAAGCAAGAGAAAGGAATAAAATGTATCCAAATTGGGAGAGAAAAATTTGAACTGTCAGTTTTTGCAGATGACATGATTCTCTATATAGAATATTTTAAAGATTCCACCAAAAATCTATTAGAAATAGATAAACAGAAAAGTAAAGTTGCAGGATATAAAACTAATGTACAAAAATCTATTGCACATGGAAACAACCAATGTGTCCTTTGATAGATGGCTGGATGAACCTTGAGATCATTATGCTAAATGAAATAAGCCAGAAAGAAGAAAACCAAGAATCATATAATTTTACTCATATGTTAAATATATAACTGAAAGCAACACATTTAAAACAAACAAACAAAGAAATGAACAAAATTATGGTCACAGTCAATAGTTTAGTGGTTATCTGGGGGGAAGGGAGAGAGGAGGTGAGAGAAGAGAGAGTGGATAGGAGAGGGGGGATGCCACATATATGGTGATAGAAAGGGAACTAACACTGGTTGTTGAACATATAATGCAAAAAATAGACACACTGTAGAATTGTACACCTGGAACCTATGTAATTCTTGGTAAACAGTCACCCTAATAAATCTAACAATAAAAAATATTTTAAAATCAATTGCATTTCTGTTTACCAACAATGAAACTTCAGAAAAAATATGAGACAAAAAATGCTTTTTGCTATTGCAACAAAAGGAAAAAATACTTAGGAATAAACAAAGAATGTTAAGGACTTATACACAGAAAACTGTAAGACACTATTAAATGAAATTGAAGAGGAGACAAAAATGTAAAAAGATATTTTGTATTTATGGATTGGAAGAGTAAACATAGTTAATATGGTTATATTACTCAGAACAATATACAGATTTAATGCTATTCTAATAAAAATTCCACAGATATTCTTTAAAAAATAGATAAAAGAATCATCAGATTCATATGGAACCACAAAGCAATCCTACAAAAAAAGAATAAGGCTGGAGGCATCACAATACCCTATTTAAATTTATACTAAAAAATGTAAATAATCATGACAGCTTGGTATTGGCAGAAG
Organism: Lyroderma lyra; assembly: GCA_004026885.1. NCBI lineage: Eukaryota > Metazoa > Chordata > Mammalia > Chiroptera > Megadermatidae > Lyroderma > Lyroderma lyra. The sequence goes on from PVJL010010719.1 coordinate 29,315, forward strand.
AACAGTCACACTGACCAATATATCAGAATTGAAAACCCAGAAATAAACCCACAAATATATGGTCAAATATATTTGCAATGGGGAAAAGAAAGCCTCTTCAGTAAATGGTGCTGGGAAAATTGGAAAACCACATACAAAAGAGTGAATCTGACCTGTGAGCTGTCACCACATACCAAAATTAACTCAAGATGGATTGAAGATCTCTACATAAGAGTTGAAACAATAAACTGCATAGAAGAAAACATTGGTACTAAACTTATAGACCTTAGGCTCGAGGAGGACTTCATAAACCTTACCTCAAAGGTGAGGAAAATAAAAGCAAAAATAAATAAAAGGGAACATGTCAAACTAAAAACTTTCTGCATAGCAAAATATATCATCAAGAAAGAAAACATATATCAAATGAAATGGGAGAAAATATTTGCAAATAATGCCTCTGATAAAGGGCTAATATCTAAACTATATATAAAGAATTTATGCAACTCAACAACAACAAAAACTAATCCAATTAAAAAATGTTCAGAGGACATAAACAAACACTTCTTCCAGGATGACATACAAATGACCAACGGATATATATATATATATATGCTCAATTTAACTAGATGTTAGCAAAATGTAAATCAAAACCACAATGAGATACCACCTCACACCTATTAGAATGGCTATTATCAACAAGACAAGGAATAACAAGTGCTGGAGAGGATGTGGAGAAAAAGGAACTCTCATACACTGCTGGTGGGAATACAAACTGTTACAATCACTATGGAGGACATTTCATTGCCAAGGTTTTGGTGGTGATACACCCTGTTGAGAAAAACACGTTGAGCCAACATGTAGAGATCATAAACAAGCCAGCAAGCAAACCCCTTTATTGCACATCTGGGACTATATATACGTGTTCAAACAAAGGTAACTTCTTGCCACATCTGCCCAGTAGCAGCTGTTTGGGTTTCCATAGTTACATAAGCCAGTACACTTGCAGTAAATGTAAACCCCAGGCATTCCTCAGTCCCAGACATGGACTGGTTAAGCCAAGGTCAAGACTGGGTGGCAGGCCTGGTTTTAACACTTTACAAGGGGCCTGGCTGTAATTATTTACAGTGGGCTTGGCTTTAACGCTTTGGGGACTGACATTTTACCCCTACAGGGCCACTGCACAGTACTGTACCCACAATGCATATCCTTGAGCCCACAGCCCACAGCAACAATATAGGATACAGCAAAAGACTACCAGATAGTTAGCAATAATTGTTGGGACCATCAGTATTAACCACCAGGTGGACCCAAAGAGTTCCACCAAGAGGTTAATGGATCTTCCATAGAGGAGGCAATGGCTTGTATTTCTGTGTCCATCTCAGTCAGGGCTATCTGAATGTGCTTAGCATGATCTGGGATATATACACAACATTCCACATGTAAAATATCACTTGTTCCACTTTAAAAGGCTGTTAATAAATCTAAAGCCATCCAATTTTGCAGCACAATTTTACACATTTGTGCTGTTTCATCTAATAACAGGCTTAAGGCCTATTTAGTAGCATTCAGGGCTTGAACTTTGTGCACTGCTAAAGCTTCTACTTGTAATTCTACATCTATGACAGCAGCACCTGGCAGGGCCAGAGCAAAAGGGTAGAGCCATCAAGTGGCTCTATGTCGGTGATGCCAGTGGTGACCCACAGCATCCCAAATAGTAGGCAATTGAGGAAGTGTCACCAGTACTTGACCATCAATGTAAGGGCGACCCCATGTACATCAGTCAGTCCAATCTGCAGGTATATAAGTCCATCTGTGGTGACCACAAACCCAGAGGTATCCAGCTGGAAGTATATCTGTGGGATGAATGCCAGCATATCAGGCTCCATTCCACCAAGTGCGAGAGGTCAGCACATGGGTAATGTTTTGGTACAAGTGTAAGGGCACCCAATCAGCAATGTGTTTAGCGGCTGAGCAATGTTGTTCTATACATAACAAGACTTATTCCCATAGTTCCACATGTTCCCCCACCATGCAACCCCACCCATTAGTTATTGCATAATCAAACAGAGGGGTTTGGTTATTATGGTCCTTGCAGAGCAAATTGTCCACTGCCTGGTGATGTTAGTCCCATTCAGCTGTGCTATTCCATGTACATAACCTCATCGAGTTGTTTAGGGAAGCCTGGTGACTCTGCCATGGAAGTCCCTCAGCTGCTTCCACTGGTATTTCTGCATAGATCCAACAGTGGGAAACATTATGCACCTGAGCAAAAGTGTGTGCCCAGGACATGATATTATTGCCTGCCATTAGCCTAGGCAGTAAGACAAAGCAGACAGTGACACCATTAAAAGCAGATCTTTACCCTCAGGTAAAATATTGGCAATGTGTCCATCTTGTGACAACAATGTGGCCGGTAAGGGCTTCACCCCTGGCCTATGAAACCAGAGTAGTTCCCCAAAAGTTTGGGGCAATGGTGGCTCTAATGGGGCAACGGAATACAAAGAAAGAGGCTAGAGGACAAGGACAAATATTCCTTTTAGTTAAAAGAAATATTTGTGACCTCTGTCCTCTCTGGTAGGGTCAACTCTACAGAGAGAGGCCTGTGCCCCAACTATGGTTTCAAGATCAATCCTTCCTTGAGTTCAACACCCCAAGTTTCTATTAGAGCCAGCCAAGATTCATGGGAGCCTTGGGTGGTGTAAGGCCATGACCATGAGGCTTGTTTTTCTGGTGCCAATGAGTCAGGAGCAGGGAGGAGTAAAGACTCATTATATATTTGAGGCACCATGTGTGGGTCAGCAGGGTTAGGACATATTTTCAAAAAATGGGATGACCCTTGAACAACTTTGTCTAACAGGGACAAACCAGTGTATTTAGGTTGTTTATCCAACAGCCTAACTGCAGTGGGTAGATTAATTCTCTGTTTGTATAAAAAGGGGCCCAAGACCTTTTAATTTTTCCTTTAATAAACCATTGTATTCTTCTATTGTACCTGCGGCTTGGGATCAGTAAGGTAGATACAGCTGCTAACCAATATCATCCTGACGAGCCCAAGTCTGTACTTTGTATCCAGTAAAGGGAGTGCCCTGGTCATTGTTCATTACCATAGGAGTCCCATAGGCAGTGCTCAGCTGATAAAGTGCAGCAAGGTATGTTCTTGGGTTGCTACAGCTGTAGGTCAGGCAAATTCTAATGGAGTTCCTATATCCACTGCTGTGAAGGCATATTGACAACTATGATCTGTTGGCAAGGGACTGATATAGTCCTCTTGCCATTCCTGAAAGTGCTGCCCACCCCTAGGCACAACACCCGGTACTCAGAGGGGGTGGTGCCGATGGGGGTGCTGTTCTGCACAAGCCTGGCAGTATTGCACAGCTTGACATTGTGCTTGGGTCAGAGAAATTACCCATCAACGAACTACCTGTTCCATGATTTGGGGTCCAATATGTCCCAGTTTGTGATGTAGCCAGGGACCTGGTTCTCTCAGTTGGGGCAAACTCTGGCTTGCCCTCACTTAAGCAAGAGCATCAGCAGCATCATTTCCAGGTGCCTTTAAAGAATTATGTCCTGGAACATGGTAAATGGTGGCCCCTGCAGGAGACCCCATTTATATAAGTGCTGTCAAAGAGCCCTCCCCCACAAAAAAACGGTGCCCTATCAGCCAATCTTGAGCTGCCCAATGGGGAAGCCAGAGTGTTAAACCTTTATATACCTCCCAACTCTCCATACAGACATGTATGGGGCCTGGTTCATTCATCAATACTAGCCACATTGCCCTCATTTCAGCCCATTGACTGGATTGTTCAGTCCCTATATCATATCAGAATTCATCTGTAGAGGGCTGTATTGCCACAGCCATCCATGTAGGTGGTCGCACTCCGCAAGAGCCATCTGTATACCAGGCATCTGCTGGGATAGGGGCTTACCCATCTAAGTAGAGATTAGCCATAGACATTTCAGCTTCTATCAGTGGGGATGGCTCTTCCACTTGAAATTCTATAGGTCCTAGCAAGACATGTAATTGATCTGATAAAGGGCTGGATGAGAAGTGGGCCCTGTGTTTCAAATAGGCCACCATTTGGTCAAGGTAGGGGTTTGGGCCACCTCTGTTCTCAGCATCTACAACCAGCCTTCTACTGGATACCTTTATTGGATGGTTATAAGACTAGGAGCTGTTATTGCCTCACAGACCAAAAGGGCAACATAAATAGCAGCTAGCTGTTTATTTTTAAGGGAATAGTGGGCTTCCACCCCTTTTCACAATTGAGACCAAAAACCAATGTGCATCTTATGAGTTCCACGATTCTGCCATAAGCCCCATCCAAATCCATTGTCATCTGCTGACACCATTAAAGGGAACAGTAAGGTGGTGTCAACCACAAGTAGGGTTTGGGCTTGAGCCACCATTTGCTTGTTGTCTTGAAATGATGGTTCTATCTCTGGAGTCCAATCCCAAGTAACCCCTCACCATATCAGGCCATTTAAGGGGTGAGCTAATGTGGCCAAATCAGAAATAAACACCCTCCAATAGCCTAACAGACACAAATAATCTACAGTTCCTTCACTGTTGTCAGCTGAGGATATGCCTTTATTTTATCTATGACTGCCTCTGGCATAACCTTAGTCTTACCTGACCAGACAACCCAAGAATTTGGCAGACAATCTAGGCTTTTGAACCTTGTCTTCATTGACAGCTCACCCCTAGATCTCAAGGGCTTCTCATAGATTGGTGGCCATAGTCATGAGCTCTGCAAGAGAATCAGAAGTTAGCATTATGTCATCAATATAATGGAACAGATGCACTCCTGCTGGCTTCCACCAGGTAGCCAAGTCCTGAGCCACCAGTCCACTGTACAGGGTGGGACTGTGCAGATATCCCTGGGCAAGCACCATGAAATTCCATTGTCCTCCTTCCTACATGAAGGCAAACTGCTCTTGACTCTTCAGTGTTGTATCTATGGAGAGAAAGGCATTTGTCAAATCCACAACATAGTGATACCATCCCAGTTCACGTGTGAATTTGTCCATAAGATTCACAACATTGGGCACTGCCGCATGCAAAGAGGACATCACTTTATTCAGCTCCTGATAGTTCACAGTGATTTTCCAGAAGCTGTCAGGCTTTTCCACTGGCCACATGGGTGAATTTTAAGGGCTATGCATTGAGCAGATTACCTGGGCTTCTTTGAGCTTGATAATTGTATGGTCAATCACGTCATGCCCTTTGTATGCATAACACGTGTAGCCTAGGGCAATACCAAGGAGGCATGATGGGGGTGCCCCCAAACAATAGTCTTTAACCACTCATACACACAGATGAAATTCTCCCTTTGTTGTTGAGATTGCCAGTCCTTGCAGCACATCAATCTCTAGAATACATTCTGCGATAGCGGAGACATCGACCTTATAGTCTTGTGGGAGCAATTGTCCTATGTCCAGAGTCACAACCACTTGTTTGAGTCATATCATCTGGCCTCCATATCCCTCCATGGTGGCCATAGGACAGCTACAGCGATCCAGATTTCCATACAGCAAAGTGCTATCAGCTCCAGTGTCCACAAGGACTAGTACCTGCTGCACATTATGGGGAAACCAATAATAGTAAGTTCAACATGAGGAGTCTGGGCCCCTGGATTCCCTCTTAGCTGCTTTACCTAGGCCAAACCCCTAGTCTGGGTAAAGATCAGTCAGTCTCATCTCCCAGATTGGGAGTGTAGCAGCCGGCAAGAGAGTAAACTGCTGCTCAGGTTTCAGCTGCTTTCAAAGAGCCAGTGGTACTCCTGTAGGCTGATGCTCTATTTCCTCTTTGAATTCCCCTGCAAGCTAATAAATCAAACCACATCTGCTTTTGACTCACTCTTACTGCAGAATAAATGCCACCCTTTTGAACCCCTTTGTTCTTTGGGTGTCCTTTGGGTGGGGGCCTCACCTGGTCACTTTTTTCCTTTTGTCTCACATCCATATCTGCCAATTGAGCCAGAGAGGCTGTTATTTTATGCATCCACCTCAAAGGCCATGTAGGAGGACTCTGTGGACTCTTCTGAGCCTAGCATATGTTTAACAGCCACCAGGCTCTCCAGAGTTTCTTCCTGGTGTTGTAGCTGAAGTATCTGCTGAGACCATATGGATTCTTCTGAGTCCCATAGACTACATTTAGCAGCTACCAGGCAGTCCTCCAACATTTCTTCCTGGTGCTGTAGCTAATGTACCTATTGAGCTTGCTCCTGCATCTTTTGGCTGGTATGACACAGCACTGTCAGAAACATCCAAGCTACATGGCCAGCTACCTCCCAACATGCCAGCAGAATTAGATTCCAGGGCCTTCTTAAATCCCCATTTATCAGCCTAATCTCATCCCAGTTCTCTGGAGCCATCCATGTGGCCAGATATGGGGCCACTTTGTACCATAAGGAGGTGAGGCCACATTTCTTCCACCCAGGTACCCTCAGAGATGCTGGGGGTAGTACTCACCTCATCTTGCAGACTACACCAAATGTCATTGCTAAGGTTCTTAAGCAGGGCAGGTTTTGGCAGTAGTACACCCAGTTGAAAAAAACATGCTGGCGCCGACATGCAGGAACCATAAACAAGCCAGAGACCAAGCCACTTTATTGTGCACATGGGGCTATATATATGTATTCAAACAAAAGTGGCATCTTGCCACATCTGCCCAGTAGCAGTTGTTTGGGTTTTCATGGTTACATAAGCCAGTACATGTGCAGTAAATGTCAGCCCCAGGAATTCCTCAGCCACAGGCATGGACTGATTGTGGCAAGGTTAAGCCTGGGTGGTGGGCCTGGCTTTAACCCTCTACAGTGGGCCTGACTGTAATTCCTTACAGTGGGCTTGGCTTTAACTCTTTGGGGACTGATAGGACAGTATGGAGGTTCCTCAAGAAATTAAGAACAGAGTTATCATATGATCTGGCAATCCTACTTCTGGGTATTTACCCAACAAATTTGAAAACCTCAGTCTGCAAAGATATATGCACCTCAATGTTTATCACATCATTATTGATGGCAGCCAAGTCATAGAATTAGCCAAAGTGTCTTTTTATAGAAAACCAGCTAAAGAAGCTGTGGTACATATACACAGTGGAATATTAGTCAGCCATAAGAAGACAAAATAGGGCCATTTATGACAACATGGATGAACGTGGAGACCATCATGCAAAGTAAAATAAGCCAGACAGAAAAAAGCAAGAACCACATGATTTCACTCATTTGTGGAACACAAAGCTGAAAGCAACAAAGAAGCAAAAACTCACAGACACAGTCAAGAGTTTAGTCATTAGTGGTTATCTGAGGATATGGGGGATGGGGATGAGAGACGAAGAAGGGGGAGTCAAATATATGTTGATGGAAAGAGAACTGACCCTAGGTGATGAACACATAACACTTAGATAAGTATTGTAAAATTGTACACCTGGAAGCTATGTAATTTTTACTAACCAGTATCACCCCAATAAATCTAACAATAAAATAAAAACAATTTTGTTTATTCAGTAAATCTGCAGTTTTACCTCTTCCAAAAAATCCTGTTATTAGATTGCTGACCTCTCACCCCTTTTTACTTTTTATTTTCTTTTTAGCTTTTTTTTATTGTTAACTTTATTGAGGTGACATTGGTTAATAAAAATTACATAGGCTCCAGGTGTATAATTCTACAGTGCATCGTCTGTGTGTTATCTGTTTGTCACCCAGAGTCAGTTCTCTTTCCATCACCATATGTTTGAAACCCTGTCCCTTCTCTCCAACCGCCCACCCCTGCCCCCATAACCTCAGATAACCACTAACCACCAAACTATTGACTATACCCATGAGTTTTTTTTCTTTGTTGCTTTCAGCTTCATAGGGTAGTTTTTTTTTTTAATTCATTTTTATTGTTAGACTTATTGGGGTGACATCTGTTAGCAAGGATTACATAGATTTCAAGCTTACAATTCTACAGTGCATTGTCAACTTGATGTATAATAAGTTCACCACCTAATGTGACTTCTCTTTCCATCACCTTATATTTAGCTTCCCCCCCTCCTCTCCCACCCCTCCCCTTTCTCCCCTCTTTTTATTTTTTAATAGCAGATGACATTCAATATTATTTTATATTAGTTTGAGGTATATAGCACAGTGGTTAAAATTTTCTTTAATTTACAGACTGATCTCCCCAATACGTCTAGTAACTACCAGGCACTATACATAGTTATTACAATATAAATGACATTATTACCTATGCTGTACTTCACATCCCCATGAATATTTTGTCACTATCAATTTGTACTTCTTAATATCTTTACTTTTTCACACACCCCCACGCAACCACCTCTTATTTGGAAACCATCAATTTGTTTTGATCTATGGTTCTGTTTCTTTTTTGTTTGTTTATTTATTTCATTCTTTAGAGTCTACATATAAGTGAAATTATATGGTATTTTTTTCAGTTTGACTTATTTCACTTATTTTATACTCTCTAGATCTATCTATGTTGTTGCAAATAGAAATAGTTTGATTTTTTTCAATGATTGAGTAATATTCTATTGTACATATGTACCACATCTTTATGCAAATATCTATTGATGGAAACTTAGCTTTTTAAAAATACTTTGGGCATTATATGTATTTTGGTAATGAACATAATGGTGCATATATACTTTCCATTACTGTTTTGGATTTCTTCAAACATATACCCAGAGGTGGAATTTCTGGTCATAAGGTAGATTTATTTTTAATTTATAAAAAACTTTGTATTTTTTTTCATAGTGGCTCCACCAATGTGCAATCTTACAAAAATGCACAAGGATTTTTTATTTTTTCACACCCTTGCCAAAACTTATAATTTGTTGATTCATTAATGATAATCATTCTGACAGCTGTGAGGTTATGTCTCACTGTAGTTTTAATTTGTATTTTTTCTTTTTTTTTTTGGATAGTTACCTGGCTGGGAATCAAACCTAGGCTGTGGTGTTGAGAATGCCAAAGCCTAGCCACTACACCACCAGGGAATGCTCCAATTTGTATTTTTCTGATTATCAGTAACATCCTTAAGCATCCTTTCATATGTCTATTGAACACCTCTATGTCTTCTTTGGGAAATGTTTATTCAGGTTCTATTTTCATTTTTTAATATATTTTTGGGGGTTTGTGTTGCATGAGTTTTTAATAAATTTTGGATAATAATCTTTTATTGGATGTATCAATGATGAATGTTTTTTTTCCATTTAGTAGGTTGTCTTTTAATTTTGTTGATGCTATGTAGTCTCATATGTTTTTTGTTTTTTTGTTTTGTTTCTCTTGACTGAAAATATATATATATGAAAAATGTCTATTTTATGTCTCTTGACAAGCTTCTTAAGAGAAGAAGGAGGCGTTACCACAGAAACAATGGTAGCTATTACTGCAGCCCTTGTCACTAAGCTATATAATTCAATCTCTGTATGTATGTCTCTGGTGCCCACTTAGTCACCTTCACTTAGCTCGAGCCCAGGATGAGTGCCTGGAAGTGAGAGAGTCTTTATGTGTGCTTTTTAAAAGGATATCTGTGTTTTCAGCCACCTTCCATCTCACTCAGATAAAAAGAATACTTGCTGATTTTCATATCCAGATATTGTGGGAGGGATCCCTATTTCTGGCACTGGTGCTCTAGGTATGGAACTGGGAACTCTTGCTCCTCAAGTGGGACATCTGTAGCAAAGATATTCCTCTCAATTCTCAACCACCACACATGGGTGTGGGACCAGCCCATTTTTTTTCTCCACTCTCAATCCTTCTCAATCTATATTTTAAGTTGTAAGACTTTTTTTCAGCTAGTCTTCAGAAGTTTTTCCAGGTTACTTGTTCTATAATTCAGTTGCTATTTTTATTTTTTATTGTTAACTTTTTGGGTGACATTGGTTAGTAAATTATATAGGTTTCAAGTGCACAATTCCATAATACATTATCTATGTGTTGCATTGCATGCTTACCACAAAGAGTCAGTTCTTTTTTAGAGGCAAGCACAGCATTCACCAACACCATGATCTTGACCAAAATCCCCATCTTTACTTTTAACTTATAAAAAAATAAAATGTAAACTTTCTACAATTAGACACTTATTTGATATAATTTATTTTTTATTTTCTCAGATGAATGAAAGTTAATAAGTCACAACATATTTTATCTCACATTAGTTTATGTAGTACTGATAATACAGGAGATATTCAATAAGTTAATAATTTTTTACTCATACTATTCATTTCTATGTTAAGGATATATAATAGAAGGCAAAAACTAGTAATCTAAATATTTTAGTCAGGTTTAAGATTTCCTTGAGACCTGTGAGTCATTTCATCAATTTACTACATTTAAAACTGTGGTTGGTTTAATGAAACCTAAGTTCTCAAATTGTTTGGTCTTGGACCACTTTATATGCTTAAAAAATATCAGGACTCCTAAGAGTTTTTGTTGGGTAAGTTTCATCTATCAATATTTACAATATTATAAATTAAAACTGAGTAAATGCTGAAACAGAAATATACAAGTAATACTCCATTAATCATTAAAGCACTGACATCACATATCATGTAGCCTCTGGAAAACTTTTCTGTGTACTTATTAAAGGATGAAAGTAAATAATGCAAATAATATCCTTACATAATAAAAACAAGACTTTGTCATGTGTTCTCTTCAAAAGAATCTTGGGGACTTCAGTTTTCCTCAGATCACATGTTCAGAATTGCTTTTCTAGATGAACTAAACTCAAAACATTTGTTCAACACTAATCATGATATTTGGAGGTTTATAGAACATAAAAAACCTTGAGTCATTGAGTATGGTCAAAAGGGTTTTATGTTCTTGTTCTCCTTTATCTAGTCAGTGAGATAGACCTAAAGAAAAAGAGTACCCATGAAAATTCTGAGTTCATCCCCAAAAGGTTATGATTCAAGACTATGAGATTATCTAGTCGCTATTTCTCTCTTGTAATCCTGAAGGTGTAGAATTATTACTTAGCCTAGGACCTGTTAGACTGTGGGGAAAAAAAAGTAAGAATAGAAATAATAATAACATACAATAAGTAAGAGTAATAAGAGTTATAGTTTCCACCTCTGCACACCACGATAACCTATGACACATATTATCAAGATGTTTTTCAGTCCACAAAGCAAATTTCCATACCACCATGTCCCTGAAACTTGACAAGGCAAAGCCAGGAGTGAAGCAGATGACTGGAAGATGAAGTTAACTGCTTACTTGATCAATGACCAATCAACATGACCCACAAGCCCAAATACTTTGCTCATGATTACTCATGATTTCTGCTCTATAAAACTTATTGCCTGCAAGTCGTCAAGTATTTCTGCCTTTTGAGAACTTTTTGAGCAGCTTTTTCTACTCTCCTAGGTGAAACCATTTACACTAAAATGGCCAGTTTTTTTCTACTACAAAGCCAGATGTCAGTCCTTCTTGACTCACTGCACACATGGATGAGCACAGGCATTTTTTTAGAATCACTTAGTTTCAATCCAAAGACTACTGTATCAGAATCAAGAAGTACTTAAGCTACAGTTTACTGGACCTGACTACAATATAATTAAATTAGAATTTTGGAGGTGGAACCCAGGAATCTGATGTTTTATTAAAATCCCCAAATGAATTAATTACACAATAAAATTTGGAAACCACAGAATGAATAAATGCATAATTAACATGAAATAGTGCAATAGCATATACCACCACTTGCTTTGATTTTGTTATATGTGATATGATTTAGCATCACTGGAAGGGTTTATAATTTTGGTTCAGATACCACTATAAGGCTGCTAAGACTTTGATACCAGAGTGAGAATGATTTATTATTTTCTAGCAGTCTTCTTAAAAGCATTTTCCCATTTCTTGGCCCTCTTCTTTTCCCTGATAAACTATTTTTCTAAAGAAACACATATATCAATTCATTACTTTAAAAACTAGAAGTACAAGATCTGAAACACTTAAAAAATAAAGGCACATAAATAGATGACTTATAGCATTTGTGACTATTCAGGACTTTTAAACAAATATGTATTCAGCAACATAGGCATATAGCATAATCCAGCCAAGAATTAAGAATTGTCTCTCTAAATAAGCTTTATTATTATTATCTTAATTTGGAATTTCATCAGCAGATTTCTCTGCATACTGAATTATAGTCATTCTATAGAAGTGTTAAATTTTCTCTAACAAGCTATTTTTCACCACTTGAGAGAGATGTGTGCATGCATGTTGTGGGGCGTTGACTAAAGTGGAATATGCTTTCTGTAAAGCAAATTGTTTAGAGAATCAATCAATCAAATCTTCACTATCAGGAAACCAAGTAACCTTCTTTTTTTAGCCTTTTTATTAATCATTACAAAAATTTTCAGTGATTCTTGGTTTGAAAGAAAAGATTCTGAGGCCTAATTAAACATATAGCCAAATATAAAAATTGGGCTCTTTATTCTAACATGGCTAATACATCGACTACAATAGGTAATATTTACGTAGCAACAATTGAAAATTTTAACATATTTTATAACATGGGATTTTTAAAATACTGTGGTTAATTCTCCCCACCTTAGTAATTCACTAAATGAAAAATGGCTTTATGTGTAGGCATAATTGGTGTCCAAATACAGTGTTTTTTTTTTAAATATGCTTATCATAAGTACTGTTTTAAATGGTACAGCACCATTTGTTTTATGCCCTGTTTAAAGCAATAGGTATGGTCAGCCAACTGACACCTTGAATTTAGCCCAGTAAGACTAGGTTGACCATATGTACCATTTTAAATGGGACAGAAAACAAATGGTACTGTCCCATTTGAAATGGTACATATGGTCAGCCTCTTTTTAAATGTACCAAAAATTATTTTTGCCCTTAACATATCACCTATAATTATAGTATCCTAACATATATAAAGTGATTTAAAGATTACAAACCACTTTCACATAATTATCATATTCAACTATCAATTGCCTTGAAATAAATAAGAAACACACTGTCATTCCCATTTTACATATAAAAAACTGAGTCTAATATTTACTAGCAAAGAGATTTTATTTTAATCATTTGGTATATAATAGTCACTTTTCACAAATGATTTAATATATTTCTCTCTATAATACCATATTACAAATGAGTTTCAGAGAACTAAAAGAACCTGCCCAAGATCACAAAAGCAGTAAATAGTAAAGTTTAGATTTGAAGCCAAATCTGTGATTTTTTTTTTCTAGAACAGAAGCTCTTCATAAATTGACACATGTGATTCATTTTTAATAAAGTTTGATAAAAATCATTCAATATGAATTTATAGTGTCTTAATTGCAAGCAAGAAGAAGCTAATATAAACTAGATTTCATTTTGCATGCTTTTTTAACAATGAGCAGCTGGCATTTGGCTGTACTGATGTCTTGCTTGGACAACAGTTAGTGGTTTACAAACCCCAAGCAGGCAATGACTGGCCTTAGTGTTCCTTGAGCCTCTTGCTAACTGGTCCCAGGTTTAGGACCAGTGCCAAAACTAAATCTGCATTAAATTGATAAATACCACTCACACCACCCTTGTGATACCCTGAGATCTTACTCCAACCCACTGGCTTCTCACCAGAGGCTCTTTCAATAGGTGAATCTTATGGACAGTCAACATGTGTTACCAGGCTTTGGGGTTTTTTTTTTGTGTGTGTGTCTTCTGCTGAGCTACCTTAGGCTAGGTACTTATGGCAACCACCCTCTCTTCACAGTGCAGCCTCTCCCATAAACTTCTAGGTCCAGCACAATCAAAGATCAACCCTGAATCACTTTGTAATTACAAGGTAGCCCTGTGAAAATTATAGGCAGTGGCTGAACTTGGCATAGACAGGAGCTTTCTCAAAGGAATCCAGAACCAACAAATGCTGTGCTTGGCTTCAAACCACAACAGAAATCCACTTGATCAGTCCCACAAGCAGTATACATACATAAGGATGGTCTTTACAGGTACCATAGACTGTAGGGGCAAATCCTGCCCCATGTGGTCAACCCACAAAACAGCTAAAACTCTGTGATCATGGCCAATCCTCACAACAAGTCAGCCTGAATATCAATCACATCCACTGATGTACCAACAGCAATCAAGACTAAACTAAAACATGAGGGCACACACAATCTACACAAGGGAAAATACTGGAGCACTCAGCTCAAGTTTTCCAGAGAACAACTCCATTAGAAGATGTGCTTGAGAAGACCAGGAGGAGTGGCAGATGTATCTAACATAAAGAAACAAAAACAAAGATGTAGCCAAAGTGAGGAGAAAAAAAAAAGTGTCCCAAATGGAAAAAAAAAGAAAAATTATAAAAGAAAAAAAAACTTTAGAAAAAGAACAAAATGAAATGGAGGCAAGCAATCCACCAGATACAGAGTTCAAAACATTGCTTATACAGATAATCAAGAAATGTAGCAAGAACTTCAAAAAATAGATAGTAAGCCTATAAAAGGACATAGGAACCATAAAAATCCCTGTAAAAAATGAAGACTACAATAGCTAAAATAAAGAACACACTAGAAGTTATGAGTTGATTAACTAAGGCAGAGGACTAAATCAGTGATTTGAAAAAAAGGAAGATAGCAGAAAACACTTAATCAGTGCAAAAAAAAGAAAACATGAGCATAGTTAAAAGACTTCTGGGACAACATCAACTGTAACAACTTTCAAATCACAAGAGTACCAGAAGGGGAAGATAGGAAGCAAGGGATTGAGGATCTATTTGAAGAAATAGTTACTGAAATATTTTCTAACATGGTTAAGAACATATATATACATACATACACACATACATATATATGTGTGTGTATATATATATATATGTGTGTGTGTATGTGTGTGTGTGTGTGTGTGTGTGTGTGTATATATATATATATATATATATATATATCCAGAAAGTACAGAGAGTCTCAAACAAGGTGACCCCCAAAAAAGCAACATCAAGAGACATCATAATTAAAATAGCAAAGGGTATAAAGAGAAACAATATTAAAAACAGCAAAAGAAAATATGTGAGCTATATACAAGGGCGCTTCCATTAAACTACCAGTTGATTCTGTAATAGATACTTTGCATGCAAGAAACAATTGGCACAGAATATTTAAAGTTATACAAAGCAATAAGGTACTACCAATATTTCTCTACCCAGCATGGCTATTATTTAAAAGTGAAAAAGAGATAAAGAAATTCCCAGACAATTGAAAGCTAAAGATGTTTGTTACCACCAAACAAGTATCACAAGAAATGTTAAAGAAACTTAATTAAAAAAAAGGAAGGTGTGGAAAAACATAAAAATAATTAATAAAATAACAATAGCTATATATCTATTAATAATCACTTCAAATATAAATAAGCTAAATGTTTCAATCAAAACACATAGGGTAGCTCAATGAATTAAAAACCAGACCCATACACATGCTGTCTATAAGGGACCCACTTCAGATCAAAAGACACACACATACTAAAAGTAGAGATGAAAAAAGATATTTCACACAATTGAAAACTAAAAAAAGGAAAAATACCAGAGAAAGCAGTATGTAAAGGAAAAAGAATAGACTTTAAAATAAAGGCTATATACAAGAAAAAAAAACGACATTTCATAATGACAAAACAATCATTAAAATAAGAGAATAAAACCCTGGTGAACATTTATGCACCCAACATAGAAGCACCTAAATACATATATAGAAAATATTAATTGACATCAATAGGGAGATTAATAATTATGCATTCACAGTAGGGTAGTTTAACACCTTTTGACACCAATAGATAAACCTTTTAAACAGAAAAGCAACGTGGAAACATAGCCCTTAAATGACCCACTAGATCAGATAAATTTAACACATATTTTTTCATCATTTTACCCCAAAGTAACAGTATATACATCCTTTTAAAGTGCACATGAAATATTTTCCAAGAATGACCATATGTTAGGTCACCAAACAAGTCTCAATAAATTTTAAAATATTTAAATTATGTCAAGTGTCTTCTTTGACCATGATGATATGAAACTAGAGGTCAACTACAATACATAACAAAAATGAAAATACACACACACACACACACACACACACAAACACACAAAGGCTAAATATTGTAACATGCTACTAAACAATAAATGAGTCAACAATTAGATAAAAGAAGAAATCAAATGGTCCTTTGACACAAATGAAAGTGAAATCACAATGAACACATTCAAGGAACACAGTAAAAGCAAACATAAGAAGAAAATTCATAGCAATAAAGACCTATCTCAGGAAAGAAGAAACATCTTAAATAATCTAAACTTACACCTAAAGGACCTAGAGAAACACACAGAAAACAAAGATCAAAGTGAGTAGAAGTGAGAAAATAATGAAAATCAGAGAAAATGTAAATATAAAGAAGTCTAAAAAATACAAAAATTTAATGAATGCAAGAACTGGGGTTTTTTTGTGAAGAAATAAAAACAAAACCAATAAACTTTTAACCAGACTCATCACGAAAAATAGGGAGATCCAAGACAAAACCCAAAGTTCACTGTGGTCTAAGGATAGAGAAGGTGCAGAGATAAGGGCCAGAGGACACATCCTGGAGCTCACTGTGGTCTTAGGAATAAGAAAAAGTAAGAGAGTGTCATGTGTGACTTCTTTGGCTAGAAGTATTCCTGCTTGACAGATCAACTTACAATATGGCAAAACCCAGGATTCAGGGCAGAGATTTTGGAGCAAAGTCAGAATACAGAAAAGTGTAAGTCCATGTGGTCAGACAGAAAACAAAAAAACAGAGTCTGGTCACCTTCCCTATCCTCACAGAGCTCACCTCTTGCACACACATCCCAGTGTTTCTGCTGTCCCCAAAAGAAACTATTACAGTCAGTGTCAAGTTAAAGAGCAGAATATCGACAGTCTTGAGAAGTGGGAAAAAAGATTCTGAAAGGCAGGTACAGAGTGCAGCTAATTTTAGCACCCAGGAATGGCTGATAGAAATCAGGCAGCAACAGGTGGGCAGCGCAATTACCCAAATCCAGAAACACAACACACTAGCCTCCTCTCTCAACAAAAATTTGTTCCCACTCTTCCCAGCTGACACCAGCAGAGGTACCTTAGGAAGCTGAGACATACAGGCAGTGCAGCTTCTGGCTGAAAAGGCAGCATAAGGTTCCAAAGATTCAGAACTTCATAGCATACCACATTCTTCCATGGGAGTGTGGCACTGAGACCAAGGTAATCAGGTCACTGAAAAGAAGAAACCCACTTTACAGGAAACCATCGACCATGAGAAGAGGAAATAACACAAGAGAAAACCAAAAAATAAAAAAACAGAAACTCTGAAGTGATATTGAAAAATTAAAGAAAGTCCTATTTATATCTACCTGCTGTAGAATGTGACCTGTAGATGCTATGAATATGAACTAATCTAATAATTATTATGATTAACCAAGCTAAAAAGGCTGCTTGAAAAGAAAATTAAAAACTAAAAAAATATAAGAAAATTAAAAATTGCTAGAAAATAAACTTAAGGTATAGAAATATGTGACATAAGTGACAGAGAACTTAAAATTACAGTTCTGAAATATACTCGATGAGATGCAAGAAAGCACAGATAGGTATTTAAATAAACTCAGAAATAAAATCAATGCGCATAATAAATATTATACTGAAAATGTTGGAATGATAAGAAAATAGAAATTTTGAAGATAAAGACATCAATAAAAGATATAAAACATAAACATAGTCTCTAAAGGAACAAAATTGACAAGATGGAGGAAAGAATTAGTGATATTAAAGAAAGAAATATGGAAATGACATAGATGGTGGGAGTTCCCTGATGGTGTAGTGGCTTAAGGCTTCGGCGTTGGCGCTGTCAGCACTGCGGCCTGGGTTCGATTCCCAGTCAGGGAGCTACCCACATACCAAAAAGCAAAAAAAAAAAAAAAAAAAAAAAAAAAAAAAAAAAAAAAAAAAAAAAAAAAAAAAAAAAAAAAAAAAAAAAAAAAAAAAAAAAAAAAAAAAAAAAAAAAAAAAAAAAAAAAAAAAAAAAAAAAAAAAAAAAAAAAAAAAAAAAAAAA